>PVKN010011141.1:0-21951 GCA_004027915.1 Capromys pilorides
GCACACAAAGTTGTAATTAAAGAAAAAAAAACCCACAAATCTTGAATTGTATCATTTTGATTTAATATAAACAAAAAACTTGATAAGTGTTTTAAATAATTACATTATGCATCCAAAAAGTTAAAGAAAGATCTACCATATAACTAACAATATTGATAGCAAAAGTAATTTTCTTTTTGCATCTAACCTTGAATTTGGTGTACCCTAACTTTTGGGAAAATTTGCAAAGCCAGCATATCCTAATCAGCCTCACTTGGGAGATAGTTTCCTTAAGTGGACAACATTCTTACTCAATTAATGTGAAACAGATAAAATCTGGAACAAGGTCAGAAATGCAGTGATTTCCACAGGGCAGGTTAGGTGTAAGCAGTTGAGGAATTAATTATATCTGAATTTGAGAAGAATATGAAGGTCAACCCCTATTTCATTTATTTAACCTTGGAGAATTATCTCCATCTCAAATAATTCCAGAAACTCATTAAAAGGCCTAGTGGATTAGTCTCCGCTCTGAAATTAGGCTGGAAATAATGGACTAACAAGCAGGAGCTATGACATGGCAAACCCTAATTAAAGATTTTTTTTTTTTTTTTTCCTGTGGTGGGAAGAAGAGAATTGATTTTGAAAGTTTTGATCTTGATAAACAGAAGGAAGTGATGCAGCATTTTGCTTCCTTTCCGTGATTTGGAAACTAACAGATAATACTCTAAAAAGTTTTCAACATTTCTAGAAGGGACTGCTGAAATTGAAGCATGTATTTTTTTTAATGAAATGTATGAGATTAAAGAAAATGAAATACATGATTGACCAAGATATTGAATATTTAAACTTTAAAAAATGATTCTAGCAAAAGACGTACTGTCCTTAATCCTCTGAGAGTACTCCCACATGGTGCAAGTGACCTTTTTCATTCCTCTTGTCGCTTTCTGATGCAGCTCTGGAAGATCTTTTTGTGAGTGTCTATAGCTGCGCTGCCACGGCTGCCTCCGTGTCCTGCCTGAACCTATTCAAAATATTTATCATTCATGGTCATTTTGATTTTAGAGAAGAGTCCTAAGCATGCACAGCATTAGATTTGGTGAAGAAGGTAGATACACATGCAGGTTTTTAGGAGCTGCTCTTGAAGTTGGATAGCACTCAGCGCAGCCCTCGTTGGAGTTGTACTCACACTTCAGAAAGACGTTCATGAAGGACAACATTCAGAACTGCTTCAGAGAGCAGCAAGAATGACGGGATGCACATGCTCAAAGCAAAGGGGAGTGCGTTAAGGAAGGTTAATGCCAATGTATCTCTTGCAAATTACTCTCCAAAAATTTTATTACTTATTGAATATTTCTATAGCCCAGCTCTTATGAAGCTTCTTACAGATATAAATATATATATTTTATATATAATATTTATAAATATGTAATATATAATATATATCCATGCTATGTGTCCAAGGTTTAGGAGAATCTTACTCTACAATCAAGCAGACCTGTGGCTTTCTAATTTGAGTACACATCAAAGTCATCTAGTGGAGTTGCTAAAACCAGGATTTCCAGAGTTTCTTGTTTAGTCTCCAATGAAGTCGAAAATATTCTACTTGTGATAAGTTCTTAGAAAGTGCTGATCTTACAAATCAGGGAAAACACTTTGAGGCTAACTAGGAAAATCAGCGACCTCCTGAAAAACCTGTTTTATTTCTGCATGACAGTAGTGAAAATAGAAGTGGTTTAAAAAGAAGAAATGTGACCGATGTTACCAAGGAAGAAATTATACATATACTCTACAAAACTGTTAAATTGCGGATAATCAGTCAACCTCTGAAATGCTGTAGATATTTAGAGCTAAGCATCAGATGAGGTTCCTCTGTTTGTCTCAGTGGCTATGCCTTTTTCCTTTTGTTCTACATTTGGAAACTCGTATTTCTGTCTACTCTTCTCTCGGCTTCAATCTATGAAGCAACTGATGCTAGGTTCAACTTTTGTTTAAACTATAGTTGCATTATCATGCTAGACTTATTCCTTTCCTGTGCAATATCTCATGGTTCGAAGAAACAACTAAATATATCTTAGTCGCCATACTTCCCTAATTGGGTTTCTTGTCTCTTTTGCCTCAAGTGTTTTACACTTAGCAATAAGAACTAGAAATAAAGTCACTCTGCAGAAGAATTTAAAAAAAGAAAAATCCCTGATTTTCTGTTCTTTGGCTGTGGTCTGACCTTGAAAGTGTATGAGGCTAGAAAACTTCTGTTTTCACCAACTAAGGCTGCATTTCTCAGCACATGGGGGTGAGCCCTATTAACTTAGACACTTCTGATACCTGAATATGCTCTGATTCTCCATCATTAATGGTGATCGTGGCCTGATCGTGGTCTGTATTGCTGAGTCCTTGTGTCATCGGGTTGGGATGGGTGTTAAACTATGATAGGGGTTAATAAATAAAGGGGGAAATCACTCAAATTATAATCCGTGCACTAGGATGCAGGCGATAGGGGCTCATGAAAAAAGTGGCTCTCCTTACAGTGAAACTTTCACCACAATAAGTGGGGGGTAATCCTTAGTTGGTTTTGACTTAGTCATGTCTTGGAGTAACAGGAGCACTGCATGTTCATCTAGGTATAGACAAGAATTTAAGGTTTGTTTCTTTGTATGCATGCAGGGTCTCACTACGTAGATTGGACTCCTAGTGATCCTCCTGTTTTCTGCCTCCCTGGTGCAGGGAATACAGGTGTGCACCATCACCTCCAGACTCCATTGCAGGCTCAGCATGCCTGGGGGTGGGACCAGCATGGCATGCAGTGCCAGGGATCGAACCCTGGCCCCTGGGCTTACATAAGCAAGGACTTCGTCCACTGAGCTATACTGCTGGCCCAATGGACATGAATTTAAATGTTACCAGAGACACTTCATCTTGTTTTATTTTGTAAGGAGAGTACAAATTTGTATTGAAACAGAAAATTTACAAGTGATACAGAGTTTCACTTAACAAAGTGATATGGATTTCACAGTATTTACTGTAAAACATAGTGTTGTCTTCCAACCAGGTATTCATATTGCCAGATCTATGCATGTAAAATTGGAAAAAGAAGGAAAAAAGAAACAAATGTATAAGATATTAAGAGTAGAAACAATTGAAAAAAGGAGACAAAACTAATTGAGCATTATCTGCTTCTTTCCATAGACCAGCAAAAATCCAGAGACACTAAAATTGAGAAAGCTGAGCCCTAGAGACAGGCCCAATAGGATTTTAAATAAGCTTTGTTGCCTCTGTTATCCTCTCAATACTATCCTATTGTCTCAGTTACTCTTCTCTCCTTGCTGAGACAAATACTCAACACCCAAAATGAAGGAAAGAAAGGTTTATTTAGCTCACAGTTACTGAAGGTTTCAGTTCATATTTGGCTGGCTCCTAGGCTGAGTGGCACATGGCAAAGAGCAGTAGTTCATGGTGGCGGAACAGCAAGAGAAGTCTGTCTCTCTGTCGCTCTTATATTACATTCAGGCTCTCTGCCTCAGGCTATCCACCTCAGGCCACACCCATAATCCCAAAAGTCCTCAGATCCTTAATTCCATCTTTGAATCACCCATAATCCCAGTGTATCATGAGTTAATCTGAAACTCTAAAAATCCCGCCCCATGACTGCATGAGGCTTTGGGGGAACAACTATACACAAACCATAAAACCTATACACTAACCAGCTAGCTATATGAAATAACTAGGTACTGACTATATTCTTTGTGTAAAATAGACCAAAGAGTATTGAGAACTGTAGGTTGCCTCCAACCATTGCATCTCCACACATTTGTATAAAACTATATTCAATGTTTTTCTTGGTCAGTGGTCATTATCTATTGAAGATTAATACAGTTAATTAGGGAATGGATGAATAAAATATCAAACATGCCCAAAAAAACTTTTTCTTCAATGTGTTGAGTAAAGAAGAATATAATTTCAGATGTAATGGTGTCTGAAATCAAGTGATGAGCAAGTCAAAATGTTGAGAGGTATTTTATGAAAGTATTAATTCCTAAAATGTACTCTTTTAAGTAAATTTTTATTATTTTTAATTTTTAATTTTTGTTTTCATTTTATTTTAGTTTTTAACGAATTTAGGACAGGGTCTATAGGATGTACAGGATCTCACTATGTAGATCAGACTCCTAGTGATTCTCCTGTTTTCAGCCTCCAAAATGCTGGGATAACAGGTGAGTATCACCACACCCAGTCTCAATCACAGTCGAAGCATGCCCTGCGGGTGGGGCATGGATGGTGTGCTGGGGATCAAACCCCAGTCACTGCACTCTGCCAAAGCAGGCACGTTAGTCCCCTGAGCTATCTGTCCAGTCCTTCAAATAAAATTTCTAAAAATCTTTTATTTAATTTGGTGCAGGGTCCCACTACAGAGATCAGAGTCATAGTGTTCCGCCTGTCTCAGTCTGCTCAAAGCTGAGATTATAGGTGGACCCCACCACCCCCAGCTTCAGTACTGGACAACACATGGGCCTGTGGAACAAGGGATCAAACCCAGATTCTTGCACTTGCTAGGTAGGTGCTTAGGCAGCTGAGCTATCTCCCCAGCCCTATAACCTAGAGTCATAGCTTACTCTAGCTAAAATTACTTTTCCAGTGACCCAGAGTCCCAAGAAGTGCAGTGTGCATGTGTGGAACTCACTGGAATAGTTTCTAAGCAGAAATACTCCAAGACCCTGCTTAGATGTTGAGAGCATTCTGATTCTAAAACAAAATTAACCTTTGTTTTATTGTCATTAACTTTAAATGTCTACTTGTTCAATAGAGGGTCATATAAAATAAATAGAAAAGTATTACTTTACCTGCTGTATAACCTTTCAGGACAACATAGAGCAACTAGGTTTCTTCTTGGATGAATATCCTCCCCCAGTTAAAACCTTATCTTTATCTCAAACAGTGAAATCGTGACTTGGATCATCATTGGAAATACCTAGGAAAACTTTCTAAAATGCTAATGATTAATGCCCATACTGAAAAAAAAAATTTTTACTCATAGTCAAAAGAGGTAGAGACCATATTTACAAAAATACATTTCCCCAGTGAATATAACCAGTAATCTATTCTCAAATATTAAATGCAGGAGAGGGCTGGCCTGATAGCTCAGTAGACTAAAGCACCTGCTTAGGCAGAGTGCAGCGGTGGGTTTGATCCCTGGCCTGCTGTGCCGGCCCCACCCTCAGGGCACAATGAGAAGGGATGGAGGCTGGGCGTGGTTGCGTGCTCCTGTAATCCCAGCACTTTGGGAGGCTGAAAACAGGAGAATCGCTTTGAGAGTCCAATTTCTGCAGTGAGACCCTGTAGACCTTTGGACCCTGCCCTAAATATAGAAAAGAAAAACAAAATAGAATAAGTGTAGAAGGGCCAAGACACAAATGATATGGTGAATGGTACCAAATGCTTGTTTTATAAAATATTCTCAGCCTCAGAAACAGCCTCTCCTCCCCAAGAACCTCCGTCAGCAGCCTCTCCTTTTGCTGTCACCAAGTTACCAGACTGTCAAAACTCGGCAGAAAGAGACATAGACCTAATAGTTGGACTGTTTTCCAAGGTAGCATGTGACCTCAATCCCACACACAGACATTTCCGTGGAGGAGAGGTGGAGAAGAAAGACACTGGCAAAGAGCCTATGCAATCAGTTTTCTTTACACTGTGTAATCCCCTGCCAGAGACACTCTGCCATTCACCAGACACCTGGAATTGGTCTGATTATCTGCTTTTGGCCATGAAAACCTAGAAGGAAAGGAAAGATGTTCTCTTTTTTTTGCCCCTATTCTTCCCTTTGCCTAATTCTTGTTCTCTCTGGAAATGATTGACTGTTCTGACCACACACAGGAGCTATTCTGCTGACATTTTGCCAGCTACATGTAATTTTAGGACCTCCTAATATCTAAAAATGTATCATTTATAGTCCTACTGATGCATACATGCCTCAGGGGTGTTCAAAATGCACGTGCACACCTGCACTCTGGCCTTCAACCAAGTGTAAGAAAGAATATGTAATTCTCACATGGCTCAGCAAGTAGGTATAGCCTCAAGCCAAAAATAAAGCTAAGGAGAGTTTTCTCTAGGTGCTCTTCATCTTCTGCTGCAATTGCCTGGACTCCATCCTATATTCTCTGTGTCCACCAACCCCTCAATTCTATCTTGTACCATTTTGAAAAGAAAATTGTATCATTCAGAAATCATACCTAACGACATCACTTACACTTATGAAGCTAATTATGCTTGACTCTGTTCTACTGTGATTAATAAATTCTTAGGGGGAAAAACTCACAGCTCTGCTGGATAATACAAAGTTCAGAAAAGACATCCAAAAACGTTCATTCAATGAAGGAAGGAATGTATTTGTGTTTGAACTGAAGTCTTCTAAAAATAGTGTTTTTAAACCTAGAAAATAATTGGTTATTCTTAAGGGTTTCATTCAATTATTTTTCATATCAGTCATATAAAAAGTGACTTCAAGTAAGAACAGGAACTGGAATAGAAGCTACCAGAAGATGTGACAAAATTTCATCTCAATCTTCGGTAGCCTCTATGAGAAAAAAAAAAAAAAAAAAGCTTTTTTAAAAAAAAAGTATGTAAAAAAAAAAAAAAAAAAAAAAAAAAAAAAAAAAAAAAAAAAAAAAAAAAAAAAAAAAAAAAAAAAAAGGACAGAAGAACAATCCCAAGGTCATAAGGCCACTTTAGTTCTATTTTCACATACTTATCTTTTAAGAATGTTCTGACTGTCAAATATGGTAGGGCACGTCATAATCTCAGCACTTGGAGGCTGAGGCAGGAGGACCACCATGAGTCTGAGACCAGCTGGGGCTGCCTAGTGAGTTTGGGGCCAGTTCAAACCACATAGTGGGGCCCTGTCTCAAAGCAAAACAAAGAAAAACAAAACAAAACAACCCAAAACCATGAAACAGTTTTAACAAATATAAAACAAGAGCAAGAGTGATTATTAAAAGTAATTTCAAAGGATTTTAGAATTACTCCCCCAAGTAATAGTTTTTAGTGTTCAGCTACATAGGAAGTAAGCATTCTTGCCACCAGCCTCCTTCCAACCTCTACTTTCATAGTTTGCTGAAAGAGCTCCCAACAATTTTTTGTTTTCTGTTCTTCAAGGCCTCATTTTATTTGCTCAACAATACCCTATTTCACTCAGTCTCTTTTTCCCTCCTCCTCGTATTCAACCATTTGTTAGTCAAGATCCTAGCCCTATTTTTTTTTATTTTTGTAGTACATAGTTATCACATTGATCATGGTGAATTTGTACATGTGTGAAACACATTCTGCTTCTCATTCATCTATTTATTTATTTTGCATTTGAGGGAAGGGCTTACAGGGTGTTTGGAATCTGTACTAGATTATACTGTAGTAATCAGCCTGTTTACTCACAACAGCTAGGATTACAGATGAGCATCACCACGCCTAATCAATTGCCATCTCAGTGCACCCTCAGCATGGCAGGCCTGGGGATCAAACCTCTGTCCCCTGCACCTGCTGGCAGGTGCTTTAATCCACTAAGCTATTTGCCTGGCCCTCCTGATTCTTATGTTTGTCTTCTCTCTTCCTTTAGCCCTGCTTCACCTCCCCATTTACAAATATGCATTTCCATTTTCCTTCATCTATTTTTGTCTAACTCCCCTTCCCTTTCATCCATCCCCCTTATAATCTCTCCTGTTCTCATTTGAATAAATTCTTTTAAAACTCCTTAATAGTTATATTCTGCTTTGCCCCTTATTTATATTTTGGATTCTCATATACCCAAGAAACAATGTGATATTTAAACTTGTGCTTCTGATGTTTCACTTAAAGTTATGGTACTGAGGTACAACTGTATCTCAGCATTTTAAATTGTAAAATACATTGAAAAAAGTCCCAAAGTTTCCACTTGGACTCTCCCCAAAAGGCTCATGTGTAAAAAATTTGATATTTGGTGTTATTGGTAGCACTTATAGGAAATGTAATATCTTTACTATTGAAACTTTAAGAACAGGGCCCAATCGCTTCTCGGCCTTTTGGCTAAGATCAAGTGAAGAAACAGGGCCTAGAAAGACATTTTATGTCACTGGTAGCATGGCCTTCAGAGGGAATTTTGGTCCTTTCTCTTTTTATTGACTCACCATGAGGTGAATGATTTCCTCCTCCAAGTGGCTCAGTGATGACATTCAAGTTTAAGCTACCGTGAACTGACCTCCCAAAACTTTAAGCTAAAAAAGCTTTTGTCTTTATAGCTTGATTCAAAGGTATTTTGTTAGAGTGACAGATATCTAACTAAAATATTAATAAAGAAAAGTGACTGATATTCAATAAATCTGTTGAGTCAAATAACATCAAATTGATGATTTCAACTCAATAAACTCATTGCTAAACAAAATCATAGAAAAACATATTGTTCAGATTCATTTAGGGAGAAAGAAAAAAGATCATGTGTTTGAATGTTGCTAATGTTGACTGTATGGGATCAGATCTGTATATTTTATACAAATATGCCATCTCCTCTACCAACAATAAGCTCTACTTCTCACCCTTGGTAGAAATTACCAGGTGCTCAACTGTCAGTTGAGATATCTATGCTCTTGACATGGTTCTAGCCCTTGATGACCACTAAAGCTTCTGAAAAACGAACAATGCTTTGCCTTTTTTTCCAGATCCTAGTAACGAGAGTGAGTAAATTAAAAGCATTTAACTTACCCTAGATTGTAGATTCATATGTTCAAAGATTGGGAACAACTCACAGCAGCTTCTCTGTGGCTTTAGCTCGAGGCTGCACTTTGCTGGATGCAGTCACCTTCCTGCGGGAATACAGGGCTGCATGGCTCAGCACAGAACGTCCTCTAAGCCTTCACTAGAACTGAAATATCCTTCCAGGAATGTCTCAGTCCATTCTTGCTGCTATAACAGAATGCTATCAACTGGGTGACTTGTATAAAAGCAGAAATTTATTTTCCACAGTTCTCAAAGATGGGAAATTCAAAGTCAAGGCACCAATAGATTTAGCATCTGGTAAGAACCAGTTTCCTGGTTCATAGCTGCTGCTCTCTATACCTGATCTCCCATAGAGGAAGAGACAAAGGACCTCGAATGGGCATTAATCTCATTCATAAGAAGCTCTTCCTAAAAACCAAAATGTCTCATCCCATCATACCATCACAATGGTGACAAGACGTCAATAACTGAGTTGAGCAAGGGGCAACCAGGCACTCCATCTATAGCATAGAAGCCAGCATTTTTCCTGAGAATACTAGCAGCATATCAGTTTCTTCAAAGAGAATTAACTTGAGTTTTCTCTTTTTCCAATGAGCATGCAGATGGAGAGGTGGGCAGAGAGTACATTGTGCTTTCATGTCAATGTTTTGGACTGCATTAAATGAGGATGCTAATAAACACATTTAATTGTGATTTCATGGCAGCTTTGTAGCTGCCCAACTGACAGTTGAGCATCTGGTAAAGTACTGTGTGAGTCAATGACAGATTCTACGTCCTTATAGAAAAAATTAGCAGAAATAGGAAGAGCCAGGATACATAAATCCTCTTTGTTGGGAATTGTATTACGGAACACTCACCTGAAAATTTTCTACCGTCAGTCATCTCTCTCACATTGCTTCAGATATGTTTTTTTTTCCCAAGGCAATTGCTCAATTTCAAGGTGGAAATTTTGTAGCGGTGTGCGATTGTTTCTGTGTTTTCTCCTGTAGGCACTCAGGTAAAATGCTAAATAGAATTATCATGACCTGACACTATCATCTGGAGTTATAGACACAAACACATTTGTTACTTTGGCAGGGTTTTTTTTTTTTTTTTTTTTTCACTATTTGTAGTTTACCCTTTCGCTTCAGTCTCATGCTGCAAATAGTGTTTGGCAGGTGGATCTTGACAGAAACTTAAGCAAAATTATTCTTCGTATGAATAATCACATTTGCTGATGGAACCCCACACATTACAGTGGTTAGCTACCTTCAAATTCATAGTTGGCTTTAAATGTAAGGTAATTACTATTTTTATTTCATTCAGGAAAACTTAGGTGAAAGTTCCACTGGAGTCATAAGAATCTAATGGTTTGGGAAACATCACCTGCCTTTTCTGGACTCTACAGGTTCAATTTATGATATAAAATCATCGATTTGGAAGGGGCAAAGATGAATAAAGTAAAAAGCAAGGCCCCTTTTTGTTGTTATACTTTACGAGAGGAGACATATCTTCCAGAATGCCTCTTTGTGTCTTATGATGGTCCTAATTCCAGTTTTAAAATGTAATACATATTTTTTAAATGTCATGAATTTTAGAAATAGAATATTTCAGCCAGTGACATAGCTGGACAGTCGAAGTGCCTGCCTGGTAAGTGCAAGGACAGAAGTTTGATCCCCAAAAACACATGTCATGCTGGCCCCAGAACTCTGGGCACACCATGCCAGCCACTGAAACTAGGCATGGTGACACACACACCTGTAATCCTAGCACTGGAGAGGCTGAGACAGTAGGATCATTATGAGCCCAAGCTGTGTAGTGAGACCTTGTACCAAATTTAAAAAAAAGAAAGAAAGAAAGATATTGCATAGATTCTTTTTTCCTTGTTAATTTAGCGGTTTGGTTTAATCATCTAAGCTGTGAGCTTAATAGTTTGATGAGTTCATGAACATTTGAAATGACTCATTGGTTTTTCAGGGAAATTGCACAAGCCCAGTGCTCACACGCCTTCACAAAACAGTTCTAATTTCTCCCAAACCCACTGACCTGCAGGATTTCATCCACACAGGATTTAAATGTCAATTAGGTCCTGGGAACTCTGAGAGCTGCAAGCATGAATACAATCTCCTCCCAGCCATGTTTACTGTTAACGAAACCAAGAAACACCCATTGACACACAGTCATTGAAGAATTGTCAAACCTCCCATTGTATAAAGCTTTATATAATAGCTGTGTTGATTACTGAGGAAAGAGAAAATAGAGAAAACCTTGTGATTGATGGCCCCTTTAGAATTCATGTGTCATGTCAAAGAATGTAAGGATGGATCAAAATATAGTGAATACTTTTGGGTTGATTCAATGTATCAGGAAAAAGGCAAAGACATTAGGGAAATTGTCCTTGTATTCCTCTAGTCAGATGTCCATTCAACCATTTACCCATCCAATTATTAAAAATATCTATTGGAGACTTATTATGTGACAAATATTGAGCAAGGGAAGGAAATTAATTTCTCCTTTCAAGAGTTTAACTTTAGAAAGGAATTGAAAAGATCATGAAATATTGAAATTTCAAGGATCAGCAATCAAGGATGTCTTTTGGAGAGGAAGAAAAATAGATTCTGAGATCAGAAGTATGAGTTGGGGTATTCAGGTAAAGGATGAGGAGAGAAATGAAAGAGAATAGGAGAGGTGAGTAGTATGCAAAAGCAAAGATCAGCCTGTGGCACTGTCAAGAAAGAAGAGAAAGCAAGAAATGGAATTTCCTCAGTAGGTTCGTACCATAAGCAGTGAGAAATCCGATAAGGCTTACTGTGGGCTGTAGTCAGAACTATGATGTGGTTGGAGCTGGATATTAAAGGAATTACTCAAAACACAGTATGGTAACTAGGAAAACACTGGTGGTTCTGGAAAGGGGGCAGTTTTGAGTAGTCATGGGTAAGTGAAGGGTAACTTGCTGGTTAGTGTGAGGAAAAAGTGAGCTTTGACTTTTCACATGGATTATGGTGTCATAGGTTGGCTGAGATAGAAGAACTATTGGAGGATGAAGAACATTAAGGGGGAGGAAGAGAATAATTCTTATCTCTAGCTATCTGAATTTTATGTGTATAGCAAAGAAAATTAGTGTAGGGGATAGATGAAATCCAAAACTATTGTAAGATAGGAGAATCTGAGTTTTAAGGATCATTATTATCATGAAAATAACTGAAGATAGGGGGGCAAGACCCAAGGGGACTATGTGAAACCACCTACCTGAGTGGAAATAAAAGAGGGCAAGGACAGGATTTCAAATATTATTATTAATTAATATTTTCATTAATATCGTGTGTCTCAAGTGGCAACTTTAGTGGTGATAGCATGCTCTTTCCTTGGTAAATGTGCTCTTGAGTAATACTGACACTTCCTGTCCCCTTACCTATGCCACCTTAGAGATGAGGAAAGGGTTTTTGAAGTGAATTTCTGTGATAACTTGCTTTTCTACTTGTTCCTTCAAACACTGTAATTCCTGAACATGATTTGCCAGGCATATTTCTCTGGATAAATTTCTGAATAAATCAGGCCACTCTATTTTCTCCTTAAAAAACACTCCAGTAGATTTGAGGTTATTTTAATGTTGCTATACTTCTAAATATGTTCCTTGGAACCTTCTTCATTTGAAATAGCAGTACAGTCATAAATCTGAATTAAGATATATTGCAAGTTATGAAACAGCAAGTTCCATTAGCAAATATCTCATTAATTTTATATACTTATAATTTATTTTTTTTATTTTTGTGCTTATGTTTTAAAATGAAAATATAGTAGATATGTTAGGTAGATATTCATATGTAGTAGATATAGCAAACTAGTACAGATTAATATATGTTAGTAGATATATTGATTACTACATATTAATATATATGTCCACTAAAAGTATTTATTTATTTTACTGTAATTTAATGTTTTGTCTTAATATATTTAGGGCACTATATTAAATTCCACAAAGTATTTGGCTCAGAAACCACAGAAATTTATTCCCCCCAACTCTGGCAACTGGAAAGTTGAAGGTGAAATCAGGAAAATGCAGTGTCTGATGAGAAGCTGTTTTCTGGTACCTGGAGGTATGCCTCCTTGCAATCTTGCCAAATGGCAGAAAGTATATGAGACCTCTCTGTGCTTTCTTTATTTCATTTTCAGACTTCTCTATAGTTTCCATTTCCAAACAGCATCATGATGGAAGTTAAAATTTCAATATATGTATTTGGGGAACCCCAGAATTCTACAGCATTTACAGTTATTAGGACACTTATAATTGCATAAGTTTGGACAGTGTTTTTCTAGATTATGATCAAAATAGCCAATAACATAATATCCTCTTTTTAGTACTTGACCAACTAATTACATGTTTCTGTATGTGTGTGGGGGGGATGGTGGTGGTATTGTTTGTTTGTTTGTTTGTTTTTGGAGACATGACCCTGTCCTGTAGCCTAGGCTAGCCTTGGACTTACTTTGTAATGCAGACTGTTTTCAAACTGATGGCAGTCCTTCTGCCTCAACTTCCAGAGTCCTGGGATTACAGTTGCCATCCACCTCCTTCAGCTTGAGTTTGTGGTTTTAAATAAACATGTGTATATGCAACAATCTGGCATCAAAACAAGCATAGGTAAAATGTGAAAAACAATATTTCTGAACCTTTAATTAGAAAAAAAGGCTATCTGTTGGGTTTTTTTTTTTTTTTTTCTGTGCTCAGAAAATTCTTGCAAATAACCAACAACTGATAATGGCATGACCAATTTAGTCTAAGAATGTAACTATCATGTCAGATTTCCAGGGGAATACTGAAAATAATACCTAGTTGGAGGACATTTGTCCCTGAGAGAGCCCAATATGGCAGCCCCCAAATAAAGCAATGTATGTGAGACTGATAGGAGGTTTAGTTGATATTATGAAAATAGAATTAAGATATGAATATTTAATGTAGGGGGTTGAAGTAAGAACCATATTGCCTATCAGCTCTGTAATGCATTGTGGGTTTAGATTTGACAAACTATTATTTATTTAGAAAGGCAAAATGTCATCACCCTTGAAAACATATATGTGTTGTTGGGTTGCTAAGGACCAGAAACATCACTATCTGGTTTGCTGAGGAACCCAAACATACTCAACACAAACACTTTCAGAAGCCCACAAGTAGCAGGTCTAGGAGTCCTGATATTAGATACATGTTTTCCAAATCTCATTACCAATCAAGCACTTATTCTGAACATCAACTGTTTTCTAATATGATATCACCTTTTAATGATGCTAAATAGCTCAAGGAGTGGAAACAACCCTAGAGGCAGAGATAGCAGCTGGGGATTCAAGAATTGAATTCATCATAATCAGCCGAAAGTGAATTACCTAGAACCTTTAAAATAATGTCAGAAATATTTTCCATCAGATTATTTTAAAAATTAGGCAGGGTCATATAAATGGGCAAGCTTTATAAACAAAGAAGCTTTATATAAATATGCATATAATATATTTTATGACTTCTGCTTTAAATTTACACTTTGATTCCTCCCGTACACACATTGGAAACATGACTATTTCCAGAAGCAAAGTTTTAGTAAATAACCCTGAGCTGAAGATCTACTACTTGGGCTTCTAATATCCACCTTGCATTACAGGCATGTGTTAGTTCACCTGTAGCTGTGTTGGAAAGCATGGGTGTGTCAGCTTCAGAGTCAAAGTGTACAGAGAAAATGTTACACCTTGAAAAAGCTATATTTTACAATTTTGGAAAAAAAATGTTTCTATAATTTAGTCAGGCTGATCTGTTTATAAACCTGAAAGAGAATACATGCATACAGTTTCTCTCATTAAATTTTGATAAGTAACATGGCATACAAATATTTTCCTTCCAAGCATATGCTATCTGCACTCAGCTTCGGCAGCAGGCATATGCTTTGACATATGATGCCCCATCTTGTACCATGTACACGTGATTCACAAGCTAAGCAATGGCTGAGCCACATGTGCATTTCACAGACTGCCTTATTCACATTCAGTGCTTTAGAATAGAGCAGAGAACATACAAATGCCTAAAACTGCAACTCTTCAGATTTCATGACTAGGCATGTTATCTCATCCATTCTTAAACGCTAACGTAAATATGTGAATTGGATCTCTGTGAGTATGATTTCATTCTGTGAAAAATTTTCCCTGACAAAACCTATCAGTCCCTGCAGTAATCTGACACATAGAGGGCTATTTTGGATCTACAGTAATCAAAGTAATCAATTAAATAAAATATCTTCTACATGTTCCTCACCATCCTTGTAACAATGATATTTAAATAGAAACTTAGGAATAGAATGGTTGATAGTTACAGATGATATGGTTCATTATTTATTATATCTAAACAGAAATTTCTACGTTATATAGGGAAAATAGCAGGTTGTACCATCCATCATTGTCGGACTGGGTACACTGGGGTGTTTGAAAGTTTGACATCTCTGACAAGGGAGAGTATGACTACTGATATGAGTATAAGCCAGACCCAGGCTAAGAACTTTTGAAGAGAAGAAAAAGGTGTTGCCCGTGAGTCGACAGCATGAAGGTTGAAATCAGCACACCCACTACCAGTGACAAGGCTAGCATTATCAGGGTCAAAGATTTGGTGCAGTTTAAGGATCCCCTTCTAAGGAATTTGATCTTTAGGTTGCAGATACGACAAATGACAGGTAGACGCTGGAAAGCCATGCTGTTTTTATGTAGAGGCCTGTGGCCTTGGAACAAAATTAACTTTAGGCAAGAATCAATGAAAATTAATTTTTTAAAAACTAGAGAGTAGGAGAGCTGATAGTATAGTACACTTAAGCAATTCAAAAGTATGTCAATGGCTTAAACTAAGGTAATACTAGAATAAAAAAGAAGAGTAAGACAGCCTGCCTTTCTTATAGCAATGCTGGCTGTCATTCACCACTCTTCTGCCCTAGCTTCTGCCCCAAACTCTTCTATTCACTTTTCTTTGCTTCTCCCTCAGCTTTTTTTACTGTACGCCAGCACTATGTTACCCTTTGCACATAGCATCCCTTGATTAGCTTAACAATGTTGGGTAACTATTCATATCTTTGTCCTTTAGATGAGTAAACTAAAGCTTCAAAGCTGAGTGCCTGACCAGCTATCTCTTGAACAGTCATGATTCCAATCCACATGTGTGACACTGAAGCCAAAGGAATGAATGATTCTGTACACTCAAGTGTGCAGAATAGACCTAGAGTCCTATCGAAGGAATTCAAGAATAGCCACCCTGTTATGGTTTGTGTCTAGTTGTCTCCCCAAAGCCTCATACAGTCGTGGGGCAGCTTCTGGAGTTGGTGACTGAATCTTGATCCAATGCTGGGATAACAGGCCTGGGTGCTCTGGGGCAGATACTCTCCATTACAATGTAAGATGAGGAGAGAGGCTTGCTAGTTGCTGTGCTGCTGCCACTCCCTTTGAGTTCATGCTCTTTGCTGCCACCATGAACTGCTGCTCTCTGCCATGTACCATTCTGCCTTGGAGCCACGCAAGTAGAGACTGAAACCCTTATTAACAATGAGATAAATAAACCTTTCTTTACTTTATTTTGGGTGTCTAGTATTTGTCCCAGGAAGGATGGAACAGTAGCTAAGACACACCCCAAGCAGTTTGCTTCAACACACTGATTACTCAAAGCACTTGTCAAACAGCAACAGGAGGGAGAAGCCTTCCTAGAATTACACGTATGTGCATGAAGAACCTGCCATCAAAACAGAGCTCCTTGTCCTGCATTTCTTCCTCCTCTAAACTGCTTAGAATCCCTTCCCCTCCAGATCTAACTGGATTTTTGAGCATTCACTTTCTTTCATGTGGTACCCAGAGAAATAATAAATTTGCATACTTTTCTCCTGTTATCTGTCCACCAAGAGTTTCTATAGTAGACTCAGTTACTGAGCTTTGATAGGATACAGGGAAACCTCTTCCCTACAATATCTTTACCTGGACTGTAATGTCAATTTTTGATTATGTATATTATTTGTTTTCTTTTATTTTCCTTTTTAAACATCTCCATTAATTTGAAGTTAAAAGTAAAATATACATATAAAAACAACTGAAGCATTGCAAAGCTCTGTAGAGTACAAGGTTAATGTCCTCATTAGTTACTGTACCCCTTCCCCATGACTAGTTTTAATCCCCTTCAGAGAGGCAACCAACCACAGTAGTTCAGAGTATAGCTTTCCCTGGCTTTTTTAGTGCTGAACAAAACCTTTTCTCCCTGAAGACTTTAGCCTACCTTGGATTTAGCTTAATACATGAATTAGATTCTATCTACTCCTCTTCGTGTGGGTAGAGGGTTTGGAGGCAATAGAATACTCAAAATATGTGTCTTATGTACTCACATAAATAATCTCTTCTCTCACACAAAATTGTATCTGTTACTCTTTTTGCAATCTGTGGGAAATATAATCACTGTCTGCTCTCTCCCATTGTGACTTCTTTTGCTATGAGCAGCCAGGCCATCACCATTCCTGTCACCCTGTAATTGTAATTTCCTCCAAAACAGTGAACTAATTAAACCTCTCTTCTTTAAAAATGAACAAGCCTCACGTACTTCATTATAACATAAGATGTGTTCATGTAGGCAGTTATCTGAAGACTCAGCTAGACTGAATACCAAAGATGCTTTTCTCCATTCACATGGGTGACACCCCACTCCACCTGACACTGCATCTGCTTCTGTTAAAGCTGTCTGGGCTTTTTACTTGGCAGTTCAAATCTGTGAATGGTGTGGAGTTGCACTACCAAGCCAGTGAAGGCGTATGCCTATAATTGTCGTATAGTATTTTAGCTATGTTCTACAGATCAAAACAGTCACAGGGCCCGATAAATTTCAGGCATTTGGGAGATAAATTCTATCTGTTGATGAAGGAGTAACAAAGGCTAAACCCAAATGCCCAAGAGCATATGGTAGGAGAGATGGTGGCAACTCTGTCTTGAAAATACAGTCTGGAGATAATCAGTTTTTGGAGAAAAGGCATCAGCATAGGGAAAGTAGT
This sequence comes from Capromys pilorides, assembly GCA_004027915.1. NCBI lineage: Eukaryota > Metazoa > Chordata > Mammalia > Rodentia > Capromyidae > Capromys > Capromys pilorides. The sequence continues at coordinate 17,727 of PVKN010011141.1, forward strand.
AACTGAATCAAGCTTTCGGCTGGAGAGCTAGCTCAGTAGAATAAGTGGTTGCCTGATAAATTCCAGGTCCCAAGTTCAAATGCTGGTAGAGAGAGAGAGAGAGAGAGAGAGAGAGAGAGAGAGAGAGAGAACTGAATCAAGTTTTGAAGTAGATAAATATCAGAAACAGCCCAAGTGAGATACAATAGAGCGTACAGATGTTTTCCAAATACATGAAGAACTAAAATTGCTTGTATGCTTGACATGTATGTAATTACAAAACACAAAGCTAGACATGAACAAATGGGACTGGAGATAGCATAATGGAGGGTCTCGACACTATATTCAAGGAATGGAAAGTTTCTGCAAAGTTCCATGCAACCACCCTACAAGGTCAGAGGTTCTTTTAAGAAAATTTTATTCCCAGAATAAAAATGGTGAGAGGGCAAAAGTAGAGGCAAGTACATTAGAGGAGCAATATTCATCAAGAGGTAGAATGACTTCAGTGGAATTGAAATCACTGTACCTGAGTTTGAACCTTGGCACTGACATTCTCTAATTGTGTGAGCTGTGGAGATTCATTGCTCACTCTCTTCCTCATTTTCTTCTTCTGAAAAAAAACGGGTTAATGGTGCACATGGCTGTTAGAATGATTACATGAGTTCATCAATGTGGTGCAGTTAGAACAGGGCCTAGCATATAGAGAATTATGTTTTCTAGAATTATTTTAAACTCATAGTTCACTGTGCTATTTCAGCCACCATTTGCCATTTTCCTACTGCAGTATCCAATTTAGTAGACTAATGATTCAGTGAGGTAGTGTCCTTAGTCAGGCCCTTTGCCAGATGAGGACACTGGGAGATACTGAGAAACTATGGAACTGCTTCACGGTCAACCGCTGCTAATTTGGTGGAGACCAAAATTTGCAAGGTCTAAAATCAGAAACATTTAAAGGCAAAATCAGCGTACTCTGCTTTAGATACTCCACTTTTAAAAGACAGAAAACAAACACATACACACTTAGAGACCTAAGCATTTCTTTGTGGTGGTGGTTGCTATTTTTATAGTGCTATCTCTTCATTATTTTTTAAATTTTTGTTTGAATACGAGGTCCATGGTTGCTGCAAATGAAATTTATTCATGATGACAAATCACCATTTGCTTAGACAGAGAGACCAATTAGGCTTTTTATCTGTTGGAGGGAAAACAGCTGACATATCAAGTTTGCAGGAAACACCAGATCTCCAGGCTTCTCTCTGTTAGCAGCCAGACACTATGGTTCTGTGATTCAGCCTAATAGCTCATTAATTAAGCCTACTTTGATATGGGGCCAGCTTATTTAGCCGTCTTGAAATTTGCATTGTGGAGTAAAGGAAGCTGGATCTGTCAACCTGAGGGCAGAATTAACATGAGACTTGAGACCACAAATTCCCAAAAGACAATACATTTTTATTTCCCTCTTTTTGCAATTGTTATTTTGTGATACAAAAGCTGCTTTGTTGAGAGCAGGAACGTAACATTAGGAGACATATCTAGTGAAAAATATAAAGAAGAAAGGATAAACAGAAACTATCTGTGGCTAACAGTTTGTCCCTGTGAAGTAAACACTTTTTTGAAACACTTTTTATGGGACAAACTGAAAGGACACAGGCAAAAATATTTTATGCTCACACCAGGAAGCCTTGGGTCAAGGGGGCCTCTGTGAAATCTGGGTTGGCTCTCTTTGAGGGGATCTCTTAAATGCCTTCTTTACTCTCAATTCACTCTCATCAATTATCCATTGGAGAAGGAATCAGTAGGAAAGTTCTTGCATTCTTTTGCTTGGCCTCTAACCAACTGTTTCATGAGATCTTTTATGTAATAGATATCGTACCCATAAGAATTAGCTGAAAGGTTGGTTTTCATTCAAAACAATTTGGAAAACATTGTAATCAAACTGGCTCAAAATTCTTCACTGAACCAAAGGCAGGGAAAACAAACAAACTTCCTTTTCCATCCTTTCCTTTTTCCTCCAGTTTTATTCTGACCAGACGGATTCATTGATGAAAATCCAGCAAACTATAAAGTTAATTGGCACCTTTTTTCCTTATGGGATGTTTAGCACTGGAGACTTGGAGGTGGAAGTGTTCCTTGGCTCTCACTTTTGAGGTTCTAATTGGCCCCCTGAGAGAAAGCAGCCTTCTCCTCATGAGTAATTGCCTCATCCACAAGTGTGGAGGCCAGAGCATGAGACAAAATGGAAATAGCTCTCCTTGGCCACATTCACTTTCTTTAAGTGATTTTGCATAAATGATTCATGCAGGCCAAAGAGAGGAAATAAAATCTTCCTCCCTCTCTAAAGTCCAGAGATTTGAATTAGCTTAATATTGCTTAGAAGGACTATTACCAATTTTAGGAATACACAATCAAGGAACCTGCATTCTTAACACTGGGAAACAATTCCAAGTGTCACTCTGCAATTACATTATATGGTCCAAGTTATGTAAAACATCAAGATTTGTCTCTTAGTGGTTGTAGTAGAGTAGATGGAGGGATGAAAAGCCAAAATAACCACAGACGAGATGTCATAACTAATCTGAATGTGAGTCAGTGTTACGCTTCTAACAGTGCTAGGTATACTGTTTGTAGTGTTTTTCACCATTAGAGTGAATGTGAGAACTTGTGAAAGTGATAATTTTCTGTATTAATACAAAAGGTACAAAATTGTGGTCCAGGTCAATTGCGGGGGAAGGAATTGGCAGAAAAAGAAGACAAAGACTATAAAATGTTATGTGATTCATGTTTTGTCTCAGACAAAGTCCTGAGGGGAAACTACAGGAGACAGTATAATCCAGGAAGAAGCCTCCCGTCTACACGTGGAGAAGTCTGAATAGTGGGGTTCGTCCCAGCTGTCTATTCAACGCTCAGGAGCCAGCTTCCCTTATTTGTTAGGCTGTGAATCTCTTTCAAATTTCACTGCACAGAGAGGTGGCTCCAACTAATGCATCATTTCCCCTGAACCTACAGTGGCTAAACCTGAAAGCAACCAGGATAAGAGTGACAAACGCAATGTTCAAATTATTTGTTTCATTTTTAAGTGCTCACTTGATACTGGATTAGCTTTTATCAGTCAGTAGTGTTAGTGTTGACAGAAACATGAAGAACGGGGAACTTACTTTATAATCAAGTGCTTATCTTTCTTTGTTTTTCTCTCAAGTCTGAGTTTTATCCCTATGAGCAGATATCAAAGAAGAAAGATTTGAATTTTTCCACCTAGGATTTTGGTCAAGCACTGCCAATTTTTAAACACTAGTGTTAAAACCTGTTCTAGAAAACCACTTGGGCAGCTTAGCTGGGTTTCTCGTACTTGGTTTTCATTGGGATATTAGGAATGAGGTCAGATGAGGCATGCTTCTTGTGGCAGGCGCATCTTCCTCATAAAGCTATCTGCTTAGGTTGAAGGGATATAGAAGTGTCTCTGAAGTTAACCAGGGACCATGTCAGGCCTGGCAGTCACTCAAATACACAGACTGTTTAGCCTCACAACCTTGAAATTACTCGGCTCTCCATGTGCAAAAATTCTGAACAACTAGGCCCTCTGATAACCAGACTGTGTGGGTGGAAGGGGCAGCAGCAAGGCAAGGAAGCTACTAATAGAGAGAAGCAATAATGTCATCCCAGGTCCAGGGAGCACAGAAAATGCTTTTTATTGCCTGTGGCAAGCATAAATCTTGAACTTGAAAAGCAGCAGCTTTTGCTGAGTATCCTGAGGTACAATTCTGGAAGTAGAGACATGTTTTGGAAGGAGTGGAAGAGGTCAAGCTGAGATAAGATTGTCAATTATGATCAATAGCATTTGTCACAAGGGACTGAAGAACACAGCACTATTCACACCTCTGTCTCTGAGATCATTTTTGGTTTGTGAATATCATCCCCAAATATACGTCTTTATTTATTCCAGAGTTACTTGTTTTTCACTTATAATGAATCTAATAAAAGCATTATAAACTGAAAAGGTAATCAGCGTCAAATTCAGACAAAACAAAACTGCTTTTCCCAATGTTGGAGAATTCTAGACTATGACTTAAATTTGCACTTTAAAGAGAATCATGAATAAAATTTATACTTGGTTGGAAAATTTTAGATTTTGAATGATGCATTTTAACGAAAATCTCATCATTACTTTAAATACTTGAAGAAATATTCAGAGCCCTCCTTCTACCCTCAAAAATGCAGTTATAATTAAGAAAACTTGTAAATGGTATGA
>PVKN010011142.1:0-21952 GCA_004027915.1 Capromys pilorides
AACTTTTGTTCGAGCAATATGAATATTGAAAAACCTTTGTTATTGAAGATTTGTGAATTTAAATGATATGTACCAGGTAATATTTGCATAGTAAATTATAAGACTATGTGAACTCTTCTCCCTAATTTTAACAACCGTTAAATTTTTGTTAAATCAGGTAATATATTACTTGGCAAGTTGTTGATTTTTGTTTTTCACAGATGGAAAGATAAAAAGAAATGTATTGAAACTAATCTGTTATAAAAATTGGCATTTTTGTTTCATTATCATATGAAGCCCAGCAATGCAGAGAACAGTTATGACATTTTCCATCCTGTAATTGCAATTACAATATTCTGAATATTAAATTAGCATTTTCAAAGCTGCATGAAAATGTGAATGATCTTTGGAATACTCAGATTTAATAAATACAGCACTATAAGATAATATTGATTTGGAATTTGTAGTTGGCAGATATCAAGTGTCTTTCCCAAGTCTTATAATTTTTATGTCTCCTACTCGACTGGTACTGGCTTTTCCTTCATTCTTTCCTTCCTAACCCTGTTTGCCCTCCTGATACATTCCTACTGTGTGGGCTGTGAGACTTAGGGAGAAGAGCTGTACCTTAAGAAAATGAGACAATTTCAATTTTGATAAACAGACCTGAGTGTATTGTGAAATATCACACGTATGAGATAACTTTGGCAAAAATCGTGTTTTCTTTCAAATAAACTAGAATAATAACATGATGAGGACATGGTCAGATTTGTTCTGCTTCTGAAAATGATAGGATTATTTTCTTATTTTAGGCAAATATTCCTCAAATGCACTCACTATACATAGTTGGTACCAGATAATTCTTTTTATGATTGTTCTCTATGCTGTTGGTTATTCTCTAGGATATCCGTGGCCTTCACTGCGAGGTGACACGTTCATCTCCCCAGATATGACAATCAAAGTGACGTCCTGATGTTGTCAAGCCTCCGTGAGTAGTAGAATTACTGTCACATCTGGCTCAAAGCCTTTTAAATACTTCTAAATTTTCCAGAGTCACATTTTTGTTATAGCCATCACTTTAAAATTGGCATAGCACAGTTATTTATTGAGCCTGCCCCATCCCCACAAGTGTTTTTCTAAACTAAAGTCATCTAAGTGTCCTCAAGTGAAGAGACTGTGCTGATACATAACGGCCCAAGTGGGCTCCTTACACAGAAAACCATGTATAAACTATTAATCAAAGTTCTCAGAGCAACACAATGTTTCACATCTATACTTTAGCGAAGCAATAGTGTCCTTTAGGAAACATTGCATTGAAAACTGTATTTTTCACTTGGAACAGACACAGCTAGGTTATCTAGAAAGTAAACAGCAATAATTGGAAATGCAAAGTACCTTAGAACAGTACCGAGATGGAGATTTATTAATTAACCTAATTCAGAAAGCAGATGCTGCAAGTCTACTCATTGTCAGTTATCTAGACATCTATAGTAAGTCACTGGACAACAAAAACTATAAAAATACTCCCTTGGAATTCTCCTGACTTGTTATATACATAACATGTGATTTATCTATTTCTTTTTCTTGTAGAACATGTTACATACAACAAAAAGGATGCCACACTAAGAAGCCTTTCTTTTATATAAAGCATATTTGAGAAGTCTGGTTGCCTCCTACTTCTTTATAATACGTTATTGAAAAAACTACATATGAATTTAGATATTTTTTCTAAAGAAAATTTTTACTACAGAGTACTTTGCAAATACTGAGATTATACTACATGATCTAAATTGCCAAACCCAAAAATATTAAGGGTAAAATTTGGGGATGGTTTTGTGTTTTTTGGTTTTGCCAACCAGCACGAATGAAAGAAGGTCAGTGAGTTCTGCCTTCATTAGTGAACTGCTTAGGTAAGTTAACCAAGTTAGACTGAAGAGTTGAAATTCATCTCTCCAATATATATTCACTAATTTTCTCTTTTTTTCAGCTCTCTTAAGCAACAGCTAAGAGAAAAGGGGAATGAAGTTCTTCCATGACTAAGTCATTACTTCAAGGTTGGGCTGTACAAAGTTCAGAGGTGAAAAGATTCCCTGGCACTATCTGAGGTAATTACAGAATTCTTCAACCAACTTGTACTGAGGAAGCTGGAAGAGGTGCTAAGCATGGTGGAACACCAGATGCTTCTCCAAATCAATGTTTGTTCTGTGGAAAATGACTGCAACTCCAAATGCTGAAATGAGTATTCTTCAAGTCTCTACACAATGAACATGGTACTGAGTTGACTCGCTCTCACGCTGAATATTGGTGATGCCTGATGGCAGGCAATTTGGCAGTAGAAATTCTTGGCCTTTGTATATTTGTTGTTGTTTGCTTTGTTTTTGACTTTTGAGAGAGATGAGAGCAGATTTGCTATTGATATTTCACATTTACATAAAGTCAATAGGACACTAGTGTGATCAAGTTCTCCACTGATGAAGTTGCTACCATTTCCTCAAAACTGAACTGCACATATTAGACATGCTGGCATGAGTTTCAAATTCTCAAAAAAAATGCCAGCACCTGCCACACACAGAAAGCATGAGATCTCAGAATAAGCCTATAATATCTCCACTCTTTCGTAGTTCTCTGGCTTTCTACAAGGCCACCTGTTAGATTTGTCACATTACAGGGTTGTCACATGATAGAGCACTTGTTGCATTTGTCAATTCTTCAGTCTCTTTTTGTAAATTTTTGGTTAATAAACTAAGTGTGGTCCTCACTGCACATTTGTTAGTTGTACCTGGATAGTTTCCCTTTCAGGAGCTAAGCCATTTTCTGATTGCATTTATTTGTACCACTTTGATATACCTGTTCTTACTAATTCTGCACTTCCTGGAAGTGACAATGCCAGGTCTATTTTTTTTAATCAAAGGTCTATTTTATGTAATTTATCTTCAAAATATCAGATAGATGAAATGAGAGGAATTTGGATTTAGACTTACTTTCCAGAGTTCCTGATTTTGGTCACACTATGCCATTCATATAGAATAGCCATTTCTTTGGTTATTTTCCACTTTTCTAAAATGGCACCCCCAAATCACCTCCTAATTGAAGTCTGCTTTCCATCAGCCTTTCATAAATACTCACTAGCCATAGTGCCATTCATCTGAACTCTAAGAATAGTTTGTGTGCTTATTATGCAAGTAATGCTTACTGAGGTAATGCTACAAAGTCCCATGGCAGGTTATATATCTAGAATTTGATAAGCTGTTATGTCCCCTTATGAAATAGCTTCAGTGATATTTTGATGTGCATATATTGACCATATAATTTGGTTCACTTTTTCTTTTTTCTCTACTACCTAAATTGAGTATAAGAATCATGTATTACACTTCATTGCACGTCTTAATAGCACAATGTACCACTTTTGCACCAAGTATTTGTTTACTATGATTACTTAAAAATATACTTGAAAAGAAAGTGAAATCTAGGCAATTACATGTCATGTGATGTATGAATAAAAGAAAGCTTAGGATTGAATTTATATAGGTGGCCTCTAAATTAAAACATGACTCTATAAACCACTCAGTTAAAATGACTTGTCTATGACCATCTAGATTTTAGATTTTGCTGCGCCAAAAGGTTTTGTGTTGTAGTCATAGAGCTTCTGACTTGATATCTCTGCGAAAATTGTACAACTTTTCTCATGAATAAATGTAAAAACACTTCTTTAGTAATGGGAAAGCAAGGAGGACACTGGCAAGAGCTGCCTTCCTTAGATAAGTATCTCCTGCTGCCCCTGGGCTCCCACTCTCCTCACCTACTGTAGTCACTGATGTGCTTTGCTCAGATAAAGCAAAGAACATTTTGGCTCCAGCTCCCTCCACCATAAGGTATCTAAGAGTAGTATTTTGATTCAGTCTTATTTTTTTTCATTGTCATAATTGAAGAGTAATTTCTATCAACTGTAACCTTGCCCATGCACTGTGCCAGCCCTGCCCTCAGGTGCTCTGAGCAGGTCACTGAGACCAGGTGTGGTGGTGCACACACCTGTCATCCCAGTGCTACTGATCCTGAAAAGAGGAGGGTCACTAGGAGTCCAAACTGCATAGCAAGACCATATACCAAATACATTAGAAAAATAAATAAATAAAAGTAATGTTGCTTTAGAAAGACCTACAGACTTACTGATATCTTTAATCACTAAACCTCTTGCATCACAACACAACTACTCGACATCATTTTTCTTTCCTCTAAAGCACAGGTTTAAATTTTTCTTAAATGAAGGTCACAGACAATTTTTCTCAGGGTAGCTTGACTGCAAATGTGTTTACCCTGTAAATATCTCAGAGCTAAGAGCAATAGTGCTACCCTGGTGAATACCTAAAGACTGATCAATTTTATTTAATGGAGGTCCTTCTTCTCATTTTTACACAGGGGTATTAAGCAAGATAAATAAGGCTAGGGAAATTTGCTTGTATGTCTTCTTTTATAGACAATAACCAATAATGTTGACTAAAGCTTTCAAATACGTCTTTAAAATGCTATCACAAGACGTGTATTCAAAATGCAACTGAAAATAGCTAGCCATCAAGTGACCTTACACTGCAGATTTACTGTTCTTAAAAACATTGATGAAAATGAATATGAGCTGGGTGTTTTTTGTTATTTTTTTAAGGGGGATTATAGCGCTGTGCTTTATAAGCATTTGCTGGTCACATCCCATTTCAAAGACTGACCCACTTAATCAATTAGAGAATGCATCTAATGTCTGCCTACTTGAATAAGTATCATAAAGAGACCATTGAAAAAGAGAAGGGACAAAACATCCTTTACCTGTCGGAAGCAATTTTTGTACCTCCCTCAGTTTTTTCCTAAGGTTTTCTTCTCTGTCATGATCAAAAACGTTATACTCATTGAAAGCAGAGTTCTTCTTTTGGTTCAGCAGCCAACATCTTTGTGGCATGTGGCTTAAGGAGCCAGTTAGAAATCCTTTGACATGTGTAAGACTAGTAGATACTTCAGAGGGTCTTCATTCACAGTGTCATTTATTTATTTTTCTTTTGCTTTAATAGTTTAGCCCATCTTAAACTATTAAAAAGGTAGGATGTGAGAACGGAGGAAAACAAGTAAGCTGAACAGATCAAGAAATCTAAATAAATCAAATAAACTAGAAAGTAAGAATATAGAGTGAGTATTAATTTATCACTCACAGGTATGTACTGTGTCGAATAAGCAAATAATAAATTATTAATAATATCACAGTTTCCCAGGTATCTTCCTATGTGTAAAAAGTAGGGAATTAATAAGGCAGGCCAGTAAATACTAGTCTTAACTCTGCTTCCACTTAAATGTGAAAATTGGAAATGATACGATCTGTCACTCAGAGAACACTGCGTGTCCCCAGAGCACTGCAAGCTACTTTATCTACTTTAACACTAATTATCACACACATTCGTTAAGGTTCATGATTGTCTCACGTAATAAATGTGAAAAGTCAGAGCTTAAAGCTGTATTTCCAAAGCCTGTGCATCCAACTTTCTGATTGGGTTAAGCAAGAAAGAAGGAGGAACTAGGAAGTGAAGAGAATTTTTCTCCCATCATACGGAATTTAGTCAGCATCTGTACATCTGCTCCAGGACTCTTGCTGTTGTGGAACCAACTGTGTGCCAGACTTGGGTTTCAGGTGCTTTCCTCTTTAACCTATGAAAGATGGTGTCTTCTTGCATAAAGTAATGTGTTATACACCATTTTCCTTGACTTTCAAGTTCTTGCTATGAGTTATATAAAGGAGTATCATCTTAGATTCTCTCTGTTTAAACACTCAGTAATTTCTGTCACTCTATGGATCCTGATATGCCTGTGATTATCAGTCAATTCCATATATATCATTATAAGTCCATTAATATCAAGTTTTGGTTCATGGAACCTTCTCTTCATTCTAGAATTCTTTTTTAGAGAGTGCCTTACAGGGTAGTTCAGGCTGGTCTTGAACTCACTATGTAGCTCAGGCTGGCCTTGAACCCACAGTGATCCCCCTGCCTCAGCCTCTTAAATTCTTGGATTGTAGTAATTCACCGCCATGTTCACCAGGATTTTTAATCTTAGAAACATCATCTGACTTCTGAATCTCTTCCCACATAGCACATGATCCAATATATGATAGAAACCAAATGAATAATTGTTGAATAAATTAAATGAGTGAATGAATATTACAATAAGATAGAAATAAGCATATATGAAAATAATAGACTTTCTCAAAGAAAAATTTCCTACAGACAAAATTCTTAGCTGTGTTTCAGCAAATGAGTAACAAACAAGGCCCCATAGCGCATAAATGGGAGCAAAATACTCAAAACCAAAAGTGACTAAATGATTGACTCATCCAGGAAATTTTGGTTTAGTTGAAATCCAGGTGCAAAAGGGGAAACCCTGGGAATGGAAGCTTGAGAAACAAATAGATGTCTGCCCAGCTAAAGAGACTGTGATTCACACAGTCCTTTAAAACGAGGTGATAAATACTCAATGTGTGCTTTGGAAGGGTTATTTTGTTGACTAGATGAGAGAAGGACAGTGGTTAGGATAAGTAACCAAAAAATACACAGTGGGAGGTTATTACCTTAACCTCATAGAAATTGCATAATGAGAAAACTTAGATCAGAGGCAATTGAGGCAGGCAAAATGATAGAAGGTAAAGTTTGTTGAGAGTAAAAAAAACTTCAGTATGCTGGTATTTTGTGTCAGGCAAGGGGGAGTAAATGATAGAGCTTGGTTTCATGAGCCTGGTTTAGGTCGCTCTATGAATTACTGCACAGTTAGACAAGATGAATGGAAAAGCAGGCAGAAGTAAAATATGATGAGCTCAGACTTGAACACTAGCTGGACATGGCTAAGGGGCTTCCATTCTAAGTGTGCAGGAGATTGGCAGAGATATATGCCCAGACCTCAAGGGACAAGGTAAGACAGAGGTAGGCATCTTGGAGAAGGAGGTGGTGGCAGAAGTGAGTAGAAAGACTCCACAAAATGGCAAAGTAAGAAAGATAAGGTGGAAGGTAAAGTCTAGGAAAGAATAGGAGCACGGGAGTTCCTGGAATGAAAAGGGGAAGATGAGTTTTGAAGTAGAGCTTTCAGGTGGACAATAAGCCAAGGACAATTCAGGAGAGGTTCCAAAATGATCAACGGGGAGGCCACCAGGTGAAATATACAGCCTAGACAAGAATAAAAATAAAAAAAAACAAGCAAAATAAGTGATAATATGTTCAGGGAATGAAATATGAAGGTACCATGTATAAGTAACTTGTTTTTTTCCTCCAAGAAACTTGACTATGGAAGAAATGAGAGAGGGATCCGTTCTTGGAGCTGCAAGGATTTCTTACATTAAAGTCAAGACTTACTACTGGTCCCATGTTTAATATATACATATATATATGTATATATATATGGAGAGAGAGAGAGAGAGAGAGAGAGAGAGAAGTTTGCAGGATGGTAGATGTCTTGAAGTTTTATTTTTTATCTTATTGTTAAGCTTACATATAAATTCAAATATAGATGAGGGAAAGATTTCAGGACTGTCTGGGTCATCACAACCTGGTTAGTGACAAAGCTTTCAATATCAAGGGGAAAGAATTTTGTAAAGGTGCTCAATGGCAATTCATGTCCCACATTTTGTCCAGGCATTTATCTTAGTATCATACTCTCTAAAGCAAAAAAGAAATTTATGTTGGTGGAAAAGCACAACACAAAAATAGCCTTGTTGCAGGGTAGCATATACATATTTTTTGGTTGAATCAGTGATTTTTTTCCAACTAAAAACTGAAAAAATCTCAGTTCATTTTTGGTTCATAATGCATTATATTTTATTATTCAAAATAAAGCATACAGAAAATATTTAGTGAACAATTCTTGTTACTTATATGTGATCCTAATCTTAAAACATGCTACGCTAACTACTTATTAAAGAGAATGACTTTTTCCACACCACTGTTAAGTGCCAGGTTTTCTACATATTTTTTCTTTAATTTGTCATACACAGGCCTATAAATAGCTCAACATAAGCGGTTAAATTTATGAGCTAAGGACTGTGGTTACAGACCAAGGAGCAATCGCTCTAGAGTGTCCTAAAATGGAAAAAAGGGCAATTCAGCAACACCTATGTCCTGCACTGGCATCGCATCAACGACACTGAGCAATTTTAACTCACAGAGCTGAGAAACGATCATGTATTCAATTCCTATTTTGCTGAAACGTCTTCTCTGGAATTCTTCACTTCTAAATTTCATAAACGGCACTTCATATTGAATGAATTATGTAAGCGTCTTTAACTTAGAGCATGGAGGCATAGATTTAAATAAATGTGTTTTAATATCCTTGTAAGGGATGACCAAAACCCATTTCCTAAATAAATAGGGAGCTCCTTAGCACAGGGCCTGATCCTAGTGTTACAACGCCTCTTCATGAATTCCTCTATGGCTCAGTTCACAATGGAAAATTGAAAAATGACTTGGACACAGGTGAATGTGCCTTAGTATCCCTGAAGGTGACTATAACTTTTTTTTTACTTCAAGAAGGACCCAAAGGCTGAAATATACACACTTTTATTTTTATTCTTCACTGGTGTGCCAGAAAAGTAAGATGCTATGGATGGGGAGAAGACTAAGGGATTGAAGAAGATTTGGATAAGAAAACAAAAACTGCTCTGCAAGGTGCTGTAATACTTATTGATCTCAGACTCTAAATCAGAAAACAGCTCTAACACAAATAAATCCAAACACTCAAAGACCTAAATTTAAGCTAGTTACTAAAACTCTGAATAGTATTTTCTCATATTCTTCTGGCAAGTAACTGGCATCAAATTTCATTCTCTTTGATAAATTTACTGTTGTCTTCTTTTTAGAAAACGTCGATCTAATTACTATCTCAGATAATCAATGTTCCACTGGTGCAATCACACAGTCTTTAACTCTTTTTGATTACAAGCACTCTCACTGCATCCAATATTTATTGCAGAACTCCTTTTCCTTCTCCTCCTTCCTGGCACAGTGCATGCAAAGGATGTAAGGAAGCAGTGATCCTTGACATGTATAAAAATAGAGTCAAACATGTTTGGATAAACAAGCAGTACCAGATTTTGGGCATAGTAATTTGAGATATAGTCAGACATATAGGATGTGACCGTATTATGTAGACCTTCATATATGGCTAAGAGACTTTTGATTTTATTTTTAATGTAATGAGACTCCCAAGAACTGCGTTTCTTAAAGCTTAACCTAGATACATGTTTCATTATGGCAAACAGGTTACATGGTAATAGTAGTCATCCAAGCACAAGATATTGATGGATTGAACCTAGATAATAGTGGAACTGGTAAAACATGACAAGATTTGCAACATATTTAAATGACCTAGTTAATAATATTTCCAGATAAAATCAATATGATAAGTTATAAAGAAAGGAGTCAGGGTTTCCCACAATGTTTTGAGTGTAATAACTTGAAAGATTTGTCAGCTGAAAAGGGAAAAACTCTAGTACAATAGTTCTGAGAGATGAGAAAGACACTAGGTGTGTAGAGGTAGAGATTTCTTATCAGATCTCCAAGTGCACATGGAAAATGTCAGGTAGATATACACATCCAAGCTAAGAACTGGTGGAGGGGAAAAGTAATCAGAATGATTTTTATGTTATGAAGCTAAATAAGCTGCTAAGACAATGAATTGAAGAGAAGGTGGTCAAGGACAGAGGCTTTTTATCTAAGAAAGAAATTTGCTCTTTGGGGATAAGCAGATTACAGGAATTTGTTTGTTCATCTAGTGATTGCATATCTCAGTTAGTCTCTAGGGTTATAGAATAACCAATTTTGGATTAACTTTTGTAATCCAGATTTCAAAGAAAAACAGTTATTCAGCTGGAAGTGTTCAGAGGAAACCAAGTTTAAAGGAAAGTAGATTGCCCTGCATCTCTTAATGACAAATTCCTCAAAAGTCAGCAGGGAGAAGGAGTTGCAAACTAACTTAGGTTATTCTATCTAAGAAATTCACTTCTATTTTTTTGCCTAAGAGTTAGGGTTCTTAGCTCTTTGTCCTTTTCCTGTGTTTGGTTATATATGGTTTGAATTGGCTGTTTTTTTAGAAAAGATTTTTTTTGAGGGACCGAGGTTCAAATTCATGACCTTGCACTTGCCAGGCTGACACTTGTGCCATGGAGCTATCTCTTTAGCCCCCAAATGGGCTCTTAACTCTGTAGATGTGCTATTTTATTGGAACCATCCCAATCTATTTTAGGAGCTGCCCCTTACTGGCTGGCTACTTATAAGCTAACTAGCTAAGCTGCCTTTTACACTTTCATTAGGAATATGATTTTCCCATTTGTGTAGAAGAGAAGGAGGATGTTTAGAGAGCTGAGAGGCTATGCAAGTCATTGAATAAGTGAAATTTAAGATAAGGACTTATTAAATAAAGACCTCAGTAGAAAATATAAGTCTCTGGAAATAAATAGAATGTTTTTGTGTATTTTTCAGGTGGAAGTCATAAGGGCAGCGCTATACTAGAAAAGTGGATAGCAGTAGCCACAGAGTTTTGCACACAATTGAGATACACAATGTTTCTCAATGACACATTCTATAGCATGAATAGTAGCTGAAGCTGGGTAGAGAATTTCAAGGGAAAGGAGTTAAAACATTCTCCCAAGGCTGGCGAGAGAGCTCATTGGACTAACTTCCTACTTAGACAAATGCAGAGCCCAGGCTTCGGTCCCTAGCACTGCATGCCATACCAGCTCCACCCCTGGGCATGCTGAATGGGCCACCCCAAACTGGGTGTGGTGGCTCATGCCTGTTATCCCAGTGTGGGAGAGGCTGAACCCTGGAGGATCACTATGAGTCTGAGCTGTGTAGTGAGATCCTGTTCCTCATGCATAACAAGTAAATAAATAAATGAATAATAAAAATTATCCCAAATATATTGAATTTCATGAGAATTTAACCAGAAGTATTATTACAGAGGCAGAGACACAGAACCTGAGTCAACAAATATAAATACCAACATAGACCAGAGGATAAAGTGATTTAACGGTATGAGCTACATATTTAGGGAGCAAAGTAGAATAAATGTTCTACCTAGAGAAAAGAGGAACAGTTATCTGCTGCAGGCTCAGTAGTAGGAAAATTGCTGACACAGTTTTTATTTGAAAGACTTGCAGGAGAAACAAGAAAAGGCCCAGTGTTGTTTTCCAATAAGGTAATGGGCCTATGAACTGAAAGCCATGCCAAACCTCTCCTCTTTCGACTTGTGGGTACAGGATATTTTCTCTCTACAAAGAGAAAATAATCAAAACACTGAGCAAATAAATCCTCTTGTTTCCTTATGGTATTGAAAAGTTTATAGTCAACTCCATTTGAAGGAGACCTAAAAAGTACAACTTAGAAAATTTTACAATGAGCTTCATGAACATCTAATACTAAAAGATAGAAATAATGGACTGTGATGCTGAGGAAAATGTTTACCCTATTTCTTCTAATTCATGGCTAGATTTATAACTGACCCAGGATGGTATTCCTCTGAAGACTTTGTGCATCAAATGCAACCAGGTCTTCTCAAAGGGCTATAAGGTACTCTATCAGCCTCTGTGACTACATTAGTTTGAAATCGTCTGCTAATGAGTTGCATTCACACTCAATGTTGGGAATTCCTAAGGAGAGGAACCATCTTGGTATCCCTAGAGCATGCTCTAATGACTGGACATATTTGTTATATTTTCAACAAATATTAATCATATAGCCAGATAAAAATAGGCAAAGAAATAATAATTGACAATCAGCGTCGATCAGTGTTCTCCTCTGAATAAAAAACGTCTCTGAATCATCAAAATGCCCTTTTTTTCTAGAAGTTGTGATACTGTCTGTTCCACATATGATTTGCTTCATCCTCAGATACAATTTTTTTCTAACTGAAGATGGCAAAAAGATGCTCCAGTACAAAATTGCTTTGCCATTATATTAAACAGTTGACATTGACTGAACCAACTTTGGAAGCTACATTCTTCAAACCATTATTGTCTTTACCTAGAGCAAATTAATCCCCCACATGAAAATCATGGAAACATAATCTTCATTTTATGCCATTTAAATGCCCTTTGGCTGTTAACTTTACTGCGACTTTAATCTCTGGGACCAATTTGTGAGGTTTCAAATCTATTTTAAGAGTTTGTATAAATTAATTTTCCCCTCATAACCTTCTCCCAGACAAATGATATGTTGTGCTTTATTTGCTAGATCATCCATCCATACAGATTTTATTGTACTTTCTTATCTGTTCTATCAATTGTAATTATATTAATGCTGTCTAGTCTGATTTGTATGACTAAATTAAGCCCCCACTTTTAAAATGATTTGAATTTAATTCCACTATCTAAAGATGGATATTTATCTGATTTTAAACATATCAGTTCAGTTATAACTTCATAACTGATTGTAGTTAAAATGCTGTCTCCTGTTATATAATGAGAAAAGGTGAAAACACCCCATGTCCTCTTTATATTTCTCAAGTAAACTGAGCCTTAATTTACAAATAGGTTAAATTGCTAATAGATTAAATATGGTCACTTTTCCAACTGAAAAGTACTCATATAATTAAAAATGCTATGCTTCAATGGCTCTGATTGTGTAGTATATGATAAATCTTAATAGCAATATGAATCTATGACACATGTATGTATTATCATTTCTTTCTATGGGCATGGGAAAACTTCTCATACAGTTTTCTACTCGTGACTTTATCTAGATTGGCTCACATTTGAATGTGAAGTCATACTGAATCAATAGTAAGGAAAAATATTTCTATGAATTCAAATAACTTCTGGTTATCATCTGCTTGAGTCCACATTAGTAAACATATACTTAACATTTTAGGCAGTTGTTGTTCAGATTTTCATGGGACAACTATAGATATGTGATTTCTTATTCGCATGCAGTAAAATAAAAAACATCATCCTTGAAGAATTTCAACATCCTATGCCATTCAACCATTACCTGTTCAAAAGAATGAGCCTGGGTTTTACTTACATATCAATAGTAAAGAACTGTGATTTTATACATTAGGAATATTTACATTTGCTTTAGGAATTCTTACACACACACACACACACACACACACACACACCCCTTATATTTCACAAATCTTAAATGACAAATGAAAAGAGAGAAAATCTTGTAAAGGAAAAATACATTAAATAAATTTTGGGAGAAAAACTTACGAAACAAATGGTAGAAAATTAAGTGTCACATAGATAGGTTAACCAGAAAATAATTAAAAGAAAACACTTTGAATATCACAAAGAAGGTCTCTGGTTTTAGATTTTTTAGAAAGGGGTAGGGGACTATTTCTGGTAAGGTGATTATTTCTGCTTGAATGAGGAAGTTAATATGTCAACAGTTGAAACATATAACCTATAGTTCCTCTGTTTGCTTCAAACAATTTCCACTAATTTTTAGGCCTGTGAAATCCTGTGCAGTTGTTAAACTAAAATGCAGCAATATTGCTGACCATGCTTTGGGTACACATTTCCTCAAATTCAACCTCTGGAGAACATGAAGCTCTAATGTCACAAAAATTTGATTTTCCTGGCTTGTTAGCCCATGCGCACCTTCCTAAGTTTGAAGGTGTGTGACAGAGACCCTGAGTCTTAATTGTAGAGGTTCCCCAGCCTTTCCCTGTCCACACAGATGAGATGTACAAGACTACTCCAAGATAGTTTCATCTTTGATTCTATGAGAAAGGAAAAATTAAAGACAAATTACATAGATAGGGAATTTGGTATGACCACTAACATTTTTCGTAATTTTTTGTTTTATTATCATTATTTTTCATATATTTAGTATAGGGCTTATAGGGTCTCACTACATAGATACAACTCCTAGTAATCCTCCTGTTTTCAGCCTCCCAAGTGCTGGAATTACAGTCAAGCACCACCTTGCCCAATCTCAGTCACCATCTCAGTGCATCCTGGGAGCGGGACCAGAACTGCACACAAGGGTTCAAACTGCTCCCTGAGTCTGCCTAAACAGGCTCTTTAATCCATTGCACTATCTGGCAGGCCATCATTTTTCCTAATTTTAAGATTTTTCTGCACACTTAAAGTTCATCTTTAGTTTACTATGTAGATATTCAAGAACTATGGAACTATTAGTAAAGTATTGAGTAATACTCTGAATTCAGTCTGATATATTATGGTTGTAACTTTTAAAAATCTGTTCCAGTGCCCATATAATACTTTTTCTTTAGACCTATGTTATAAAAGCTGTTTTCTTAACCAGGTTCTTACAAATGAGGATTTATGTGAGAAAATAAAATGTTTTAAAAGTCCCCTGACAACATTTGGAATTCAAAGAAAAATCAAGGAATTCTTTGAAATAAAATAGAAGCAGGACTGGTTGGGTAGCTCAGGGATAGAGCCCCTGACAGCATCTGCAGGGCCCTGGTAAAACCCCTGCTAGTCTAATGAACAGCAGTAAAGGTTTTGGGGTACACATGGTCAGATTTTGGATAGTCTAGGAAAGCAAAACAAAGTAAACAGAAAAAGTGCCATCAGAAAGAAAATAAAACATAGGCATGGTGCCGCACTCCCATGACCCCAATGTCCTAGAAGCTGAAACAGGAGAACTGCTGGGAGCCCTAGACAAGCCTGGACCACAGAGCACAGTCCTGGCTGACAGCAACAACAAAGCCAAAGCTAAGATAAAGCAACGTAATGTGGCTTGGCATAGTTACTGTGGTTTGGCAACCTGAACATATTAAATGCGACAAATGGAAGAAGTATGCCTATTGACAAATCACATGGTTAGAATAATGCTACTGTTGATATGTCAGAAATAAGAAGCAAGTAGGTACTCCAGACATCAGGAGGAGTTGTCTTTAAAAAGTGTAAATGTAAATTTGAAGGCTTAAAATAAGAAAGAAACAACTGGCAATGCACGGGGCCTAGAGCGGGCTGAGAGTGGAACAGCAGAGGAGGAGCCCAGGAAGGGACCAGGAAGAATTGAAGGAGCAAACAGGGAAGGCAAGGTGAAGGATGGCTACATCTGACTCGGTCTCCCCCAAGCTGCCTCCGTCCCCTGCCCTCTGCAGCACCCGGTTCTCATGGGCTCCCTGGAGGCTTTCTCTAAATATTAGCTTATATAAGATATCTCTCTTAGAGTTTTCAGGTAGAGGTATAGTCAATGCTTTGTTTCTATAATTTTATATCTGAATAAATTATAATGACATTATTATAGTACATTCATTTATTGGTAATCAAAGCCACAGAGCTAATCAATGCCCAGTTCTCATGGCATCCACTTCCCAGCTTTATTAAACTGCCTAATGTAAACTACTAATTCTTACCAAATATCTATTGTTCCTCACATTCTAATCCTATGGAACCAGTATTTATTCCCAGACAAAAGCACATTTCTCAATCTTTCATGTAAATAAGGATGATGGAAGCTAAAACACCAGTCAATGAGATAAAGGTAAATACTGCCCCATTAGTTTTTTCAGAAAGTTACTTAAAAAGCAAAGATAGCTTTCTTCACAAGGGCATTTAATACTTTTGTCTCTTTCCAGGCATGCAAATGCAATGTGTGCATCAGTAGTATTTTTTGACTGCTAGTATAAAATTAAGTAAAGCAATACTCAGTAAAAAATAAAAGCAAATTCTAAGAAAAATTATAGCACTCAGAGACTATGGCCACTGGTCACAATGGATAGGAGCCAGATACTTGATGTCTAAATTAGTTGCAAGGGATGGTACATCATGTTAGTGGGTTGCAAAATCTAAGGCTAGGTAGACAAGTGGATAAATGCCCAAAACATAATGGACCTATAGAAAAATAAAACATTTTTGGAGAGAAAGGCTAAAAACTGACAGCATGATGAGTTTTATAATGCAAAATGTAAGCATTTACATAAAGGTACTGATTATTAAACTTTGACTTAATTTATAACAATGATTATTGGACTTTCTCTCCTTGGAAGCTTTCCACATAGGGTAGAGCGGTCCTCTGGAGGAAGCTTGGGTTCGCTTCAGCCTGAAGATAGAGGGAACAACTTAATGATCCCCAAAGTCCCTTCTGACTCTTTGATCTTAGAATCTTCTTTCAAATTAAGGAAAAGTTATTGATGTCTTTTTGTCTGAAGTTAGAGTCATCAAGAAGATATTTGCTTCCCTCATGCATAGTGCAAATATTTCTAGTAAATAAGAAGAAAGAAAATGAAAGGAGGAAATCACTTCAGGACAAATGCAAGAGAGAATCTTTGACAGCAAGCGCATTACTCGTTTGAGCCCAGTAATTCCAGCAAACAATGTAACTAACGCAAGTCACCCCACAGGTTACTCCACAAAACAGTTCAATCTCATGTACTTTTATGCTTTACGGCATCCTCGTTCTTCTTTGTGTCACCACATAATTGATTATATCCTTGAGGTCAAGTAGCTGGTGTGAGAATTAAATATGATCTATTTAAACATATAGTTTCTCCATAATCAGTAAGTGTATAAACCTTTCACATAGAAAAGTATGACAAATTAAGGCACAACTGCACTAAAACGGTTACTTCAGAAGAAAGTTATATGTTGTTGGGCTCCATATGTTGTGTGATTGTTGACCCTAAATGCACTTATAAGTGCTACATATTCAGTTTTGAGTAATTAGCTAAGGGGGGATACAGACCTGACTTAATGTAAAGGCACTGAAGTCAGCTAACTGGAGTAGAACGTACAAATCACAGAAAGAGCACATCTAGAATTTTCACCTTGTGCTAGTTTTGAAAATAGGTACAAAGGAAATGAAACATAGCCACATGCATAAGAAGACATGTATAGCTTTAACTGCATACATAATCATTTCTGTTGGAAATCCAATAGACAGAAGCTAGAAAAATGTTAGCCAATGCACACTCTCACACCCACACATTTCTACATATATTTACATGCAGTAGACTTTGCATTGATGTATTTTATACTTGCAGCAACTCCTGAAGAGGAATATAATCAGCATGTACTGAAAAAAGTACCAATAGAATTAATAAAAAGTTCTCTATGTCATACTGTGAAAATATTTAATACAATGTGAATTTTGTAGGCTAAGGAATATTTTATATCTGTTAATGTTTCTTGAGATGTAAAGTAAGACTTAATAACCTAGACAAAAAATTAGACATCCCAGATTCTATAGCACTTGTGCTGTAAGTACACTGGAGGGTTGTCTGAGCCACTTATTGAACCGTATAGATTTTCTCCTGGCACTCGCTGGTGGCATAGCCGTGCTCTGAACAAGATCTCACCACATGTTTTAGCTAATGGAATCAAAAAGTGCTCTTTAGTGCTTGTCCTTCCTTGTACATAATACACGAGCCTTGGCTCCCAGGCACACTGACATAATCCTGGAGCAGCTCAGTGGACACGGTGATCTCACTTGGGCTGACACTGCAGGGTTGCACTGGCCATGCAGTTTCTTGTAGCATATGGATAGCAGTCCTTTGATTTCAGGCTTTTTCTTTTCTTTTTGTTTTTTGACACTAATAAATGCATTTATTTCAACAAAAATACACTTTTAAAATTACGTATATACTGCATTAAAAGACAGCTTTAACAAAGAGTAAAATTTTGTAAAGTTATTTTCTTTTTGCTATTAAAGTACATAGATGTAAAAGATGTTAGAGCAGAAAATGTTATCCTTCTGGTCAATGTTTAAGTGGGACTAATACACACCAAATTTTTGGAATACTACTAAAAGACTAAACACTAAAAGCATTTAGGAGAAAAAAAGTTCTATTTTCCTTTCAGTAAACTTTAATTGTAGATGATATTTACTAAGAAATGTGTACTGCAGGTCACAATAGAAATTTTCTCAAAAATTACTTGTTTAGGGCTGGGGAGATGGCTCAGGGGCACATGTGCCTGCAGGGCAAGTGCAAGCTTCTGAGTTCAATCCCCAGTTCTGGAAAAACAAATACTTGTTTCACAAATAAATCAACCTGCATAGGAGAACACAGAAAAAATGTTTTAAATCACTTATATTTAACAGAACAGTATATTTTAACAAAATAAAAGTTCAAGCACTTCCTAAAAGTGCAAACTATGTGTTATTTCAAGAAAGAACACACATTTATCTAGCCAATGTCTAACAGAAATTTACATACTTTATAACAGAGTAAAATTATTTGGTGGTGATACATGTAAAATGATCCCTGAAAGCACTTTCATCATTTTGTCTCACCAACCAGTATAGTCAAGTATTTGATACTGCCACTCACGGTGGCAGTATCATTTCTTAGCCAAATACAAGACATACAATGAAGTATGTGGAAGGAATCTTATTTAGGATATGTGTGGGTTAGCATAATTAATTACTTAGCAACAGATTTGCAACTAGTGCTTTTTACACTATAGAAAATGGAATTCAGTATAATAGAGTAAGAATTGGTTAATTATTACTTCTAAACCAAGTTGGGAAATAGATGCTGGTGAACAAGTGAATAATTATACAATTAAAAAAAAGCTACAGTTTCTGGGTGAGTTCCAACAGCTACCAAAACAGAGCACTAGGTCAAGTATGTATGTCAGGCCCTGTGTTTAGTCTAAGACCCTGTGTGTCTCAGGCCCTGTATGCCTCAGGTTCTGTGTGTGTCCTCATACTTTTCCTTAATAACAAACATAATAGAAATACAGAATATAAATCAGCTGAAGCAAATGAACCCCCATAGATTCAGCTTTAATATTTTCTCATATCTGTACTGAAATATGCAAACACATTTGGAAAGTTTCAGGAAACTTAAAATGGACATGTATGTATCTCTAACTTCTTACAACAGCATAAAATAAATACATGTTTACTTGAACTGTGAAGTAATTTATCATGATGAGCTCAAAATTCATCAGTCTCATGGTTATTCTATTTTCCCTGAATATCATTTAATATACTGAGATAATCCAGTGACATCATATCCTATTTGTTTAAACCACTATACCAAAATACCAGAGACTCAACAGCTTTAACAACAGAAATTCCTTTCTCACAGTTCTGCATGCTAGGCACTGTAGAATCAGGTGGCATTAGATTAAGAGTTTGACAGATTGCTATTCTGATTCCTAGAACCACTGCTTAGCTAGATCCTTACATAGAGGGAAAAATGAGCTCCCGCTGTCCTATTTTATGAGGGAAATCACTTCATTAGTGAAATTTTTGTTTTCATGTCTTAATCATATCGCAAAAGTTCTATTTCTTATCATGGAAGTCATATTTATTTATTTGTTTACTGCAATACTGGGGTTCAAACTCAGGGCCTCATGTTGACCAGGAAGGAGCTTATCCCTCTGAGCTGTATTCCCAGCCCTAGTAATTAAGATTTAGCACATGAATTTGGTGGGGTATGCATTTGAATATATGAGGTGATACTTGTACACATGTAATTCATTGGAACAGAGTCCACTCTAGTAAGTGTTAATGTGAATCAAAAAAAAGGAAGCAAAGTAATTTCTGCTATTTTAGTGAACATCTAGCATTAAACCCTTGAAGAATTGGAAGATAACCACTTGAAACCATCTTTCTATAGAAGCTTTACTAGGA
The DNA here is from genome assembly GCA_004027915.1 of Capromys pilorides. Lineage (NCBI taxonomy): Eukaryota > Metazoa > Chordata > Mammalia > Rodentia > Capromyidae > Capromys > Capromys pilorides. The sequence goes on from PVKN010011142.1 coordinate 19,554, forward strand.
ATCCAGATTCAACTGAAAATATCTCAGTTCTTCCTAATGTTTTCATTATTTCTCACCAGAATGACAACACACTGGTGTTATGAAAAATTTTAATTTTTTTCCATTAGATTAGCTTAAAAAGTCTTATTATCTTCAGTTTCCATTATAAAGTTGAGTTCCTAAAAGTTTTTAAAGAAAGGAAACTTCCTATTGTTAGTACTGAACATTTACTTCAAAGGGTTAAACTTCCTTTCCCTCCCCACACCCTCACCCCCACTCTCCCTCGCCATTGAATGATAGCACTAATTTTTCTCAAGGGGATAGATCTACTGGTCAGATTGAGACATTGAATTATGCAAGTTGATTATATACATGTTCAGCCTGCTGTTCACTCAGCATATTTTTTTCTGTTCAATCAATTAATAAAACTGACAGGGAATACATAGCTAGTTCAAAAATATCTTTCAGTAGTTTTTTTTTATTTTTTTAAGCCAAGTTGCTACCTTGAGACTAGGTCAGGAAGAATGATGAAGCATAACAATTTTATGCACTTTCTCAGGATCGGTATGTTAAGGCCCAGTGGTCAAAATTGGAGAATGAAAGCTCAAGGTGACAGTGTTTAAGCTTGACTCTAAAACTGATTTTCTCTGTGACTCTTGAGGACAGCAGTCAACCTCAGCTACCTGCTTTAATTCATTGTCTTTTTTTAAAAAAATATCAAGCTGCTTGTGTCAAAAATTAAATAATTAATCACAAGGGATTTGGCCTAACATTCGAGGTTGAGTGGACAGCTGAGTGACAATGTGTAATCCTTCGTACTTTCTAGTAATACTGAAACAGTTGCATATTTTCAAAGTTAAGGGACAAAAAGTCAAAACTTAAGCAGCATCCAATAAAGTAGGATTATAGTAACTTGTTTAAGATGGCACTCTTAAAATAATATTAGTTCTAAATTCTTAGCTTCCATCTGAAAAGGAATTTGCTTAATATACTACAACATGGTATCTATTTTAACTGAAACTTAAGTATGATATATCCATATGGCATATTAAAAAAAATAAAAAATAAAACCTGTTACCATCCATACATTTGGGAGTTAACTGAAAAGAAATAATCTATGACTATTTTTACCTTAAGGCTTGGAACTATAATACATATATATTTATTGTCTAAGAAAAAACTGTTTGGCCAGCCAAATAGCTGAGCAGATTAAAGCAGCTGCAGGCAGGTGCAGGGGCCTGAAGAGTTCGATCCCCAGGCTTGCTGTGTCAGCCCTGCCCCAAGGGCGTTCTGAGATGGCAATTAAGACTGGGCATGGTGGCTGTGCCTGTAATCCCAACTCTTGGGAAGCTGTAAACAGGCAGATCACTAGGAATGCGATCTAGAAGTGAGACCCTGAATACCCTACAGTCCCTTCCCTAGAATACAAAAAACAACAGCAATGACAAAAACAAAACAAACAAACAAAAAAATTATTAACTTTTACAGCTGTGCAAGATTTCTGACCTTCACATGATTAACATTTGAACACTCAATACTATGAAGAACATGCTAGCATTTTTTTTTTTTTTTTTTTTTTTTTAAATGGGGATCAAACTCAGGACCTTGCACTTGCCAGGCAGGTACTTGTGTCCCTGAGCCAATTCCCCAGCCCCATGCTATCATTCTTAATTGCTTTCTTTTTACAATTTTGTGCATTTTTTAAAATAGGTTACACTCCATGCATCGTTGTTCTAGTGTAACTCCTCCGTGTCTATTACGGAATATTGCTCTAGCTTCCAGCTCAGGTGTCTTCTCTTGGTGTCCTTTGCCCCATCCTTCCCAAGGAGCTTGAGCTGTCCTGAGTGTGCAGTGCTTGCCCCTGCACTTGTGCCTCTGTCCCGTGCTTCCTTATTTTCCACTGTCATTTGTTTTTTCAGTTGCACATTCCATCCTTGCAGTGAGATGCAAATTAACTACCAACTCTCTTGTCAATCTTCCTGCACCCTTGCAAGGAAAACCATATACTCTTCATCTTTGCTCAGTGATTTTTTACCTACCTACATCATGACATGTAAATTTGATGAAAGCAGAAAATAAGGTTTTCTGTATCACCAGTGCTCAGGCAAATGTATAGAATATTGTAAGAACTTGACACAAACTTGATAAATTTAATGGATGCAATGAATATACCTACTGTGTTTCTACTGACAGAGATAAAAAAAATCATGTAGTCACATATTTATTATTATAGGCTATATTACTTGTATTTTATTACAGGATATCAGAAAGTAGAGTGAGGGAAATATATAGATAATGACTTCCTAATTTTATGTACATTCATATAAATTAACAATTTAAAAAAATGATACAAAAATTTAAGATATCTCTTTTTGGGAGTAAAGCTTGTGAAATTTCTGGACTTTTCCAAACCTGAAAGA
>PVKN010011143.1:5841-22051 GCA_004027915.1 Capromys pilorides
TTTTTTTTTTTTTTTTTTTTTTTGAGTTGGAAATTAGGAGATTGCGGCAGGTGGAGATGATGAGGAAAAACTGAGAAAGTAAAAACAACAGATAAATATTTTAGCTTTGTTTATTTCATCTACACCTTTAACCTGTTAGGGGAACATGACTTTCCTATAAATAATTGGTAAGATTCTTTGACTAATTAACTAAGAGAAGAGGCAAAGGAAATGCTCTCTTTACATTGCAGATATTTATCATTTTTGTTTAGTTATTAATATCTCACTATCTATACTTCAGCCTTATAGTCCCCTTCCTTCTTTAGCAGAGACTGGCAAGCACCAGTAAAGTTACTTGTAGTTGAGACTTCACACAACTGGAAATTCTTAGAAAAGGAAAAAGCCATCAATTAACTGCTTATACTTTTCTATCCCCAAATTTGTTGGGTTTCTTTAAAGACAGAATGACTTACATGAGTTTTATAGGAATTAACAGAGTAGAGGTAAGAGGAGGTACCATGTACTGAGAGAAATAAAAAAAAAATTGAAGGAAGTATAATTATTAGTGAAAGACTTCTGAGAAGTTTCCTTGGAAGTTTTTCAGGGCCCAGTGGAGGGATTATTCTACTAGGTCACTCAAAGTTCTTGCAACAGAGCTGGCCAGATAGCTCAGTGAATTAAAGCTCCTGCTTAGGCAGATGCGGGGACTGGGTTCAAACCCCTACATGCTTTCCCAGTCCTGCCCGTAGGTGCAATGAGATGGCAGTTGAGACTGGGCATGATGGTGCTAGCTTATAATCCCAGTTTTTGGGAAGCTGAAACAGGAGGATCATTATGAGTCCAATCTGTGTAGTGAGACCCTGTAGATCCTGTACTAAATACATTAAAACAAAACAAAACAAAACATCAACAACAACAACAACAAAAAGATAAAGTTCTTGCAATAGTCTTCATTATCTGGTTTTATAACTTCTCTTTAATATCCTAAAAAAGTATCTAGTAAATCCTATACTTTAATCTTACTTAACATTATAATGAGAAAAATACAAAACATGTGTTTACCTAGATTCTTTGTATCAATGGTGAAACCACAAAGGAGGCTGAAATGGTGTGAGAAGGCTGTTGATCGATCTGCAAAGTAGGCTTCACAGATACTTCTGTTTTTCTAGAGAAAGAAAGAACAAGCCACAACCAACTAGCAGAGCTTCATTATATTATGAGTTAGTCAGGATCATATACTCTGTGCTTGGCACTGTGATGGGTACAATGACTCTCTTGATTACTTTTCTCTTGTTACTGTGACCAAACACCTGATGCCCAGAATTAAGGAAGGAAAGGTTTATTCAGCTCACAGTTTGTGGAGGTTTTGATCCATAATGAACTGGCTTCAAGGCAGACTGGCACATGGCAGAGGGCAGCAGTTCATGGTGGCAGAAAACAGCAAAACAGCAAGAGCAAAAAGGAGACGTATGGCAACAGAGAGCAAGTCTATCTACTGTATGTTGCATTAAGGATATCTTCCTCCAGCCAGGTGTAGCACTCACATCTATAATCCCAGCAGCACTCAAACCCATAATTCCAGCATTGGATCATGAATTAATCATGACCTCTAGAAATCAGCCCCATGACTACATGAGGCTTTGGGGGGGACAGCGAGATACAAACCTTAACAATAGAAAGTGTGGCCAGTAGCCCATCAGTTTATAGTCTAACCAGGGAGGAATCTAGGCTGAGAGGGTAATTACAACTCAGTGTTAATTTTAGCAAAATGTGAAATGACCAGATCGTGGATAAACCCCTGAAGAGTTCAGTAAATAGAGTTCAGTTACACCAGAAAGAGTCACAGTTTTGGAAGGTGAGGTTTGAGGTGGACCAATAAGCAAATGGGGCAGATGGACATCAACAAATATGAGTGTTGGATACTAACATCTATAGTAGTTCTGACTCTCAAAAAATTTCTAGAGGAAAGCTTTAATATCTTTATTTTATAATAAGGAAACATAGCCTAAGAAAAAATTTATGTGGGATCCGAGTTCTCTGACATTTCATAGTAAAGGTGTGGGGTGGATCTGAAACCTAGGCCTTTGACTTCCAAATCCATCTTCTTGCTTGCCATATGGTTTCCTATACAAAGAAATGGTCTTGGAGCAAGAAAGTAAACATTCCACCCAAGATGGAAACCAGATCACTTTGGTGAATGTGCAAGTTATTCAGGAGGAGATGCACAGGAAGTTTGGAAAGGCTCTCAAGGCAAGAGCAGAGACTAAAGGAGACACGGAGGGGATCCAGGCAGGGTGAAATCTGAAAATCCATGCTTTGGGTACTGCTCAGATGGAGGAACTATGGAAGGAATGATTTTATAAACATAGCAGAAAGGATGATTTAACTTAGAGGTTTTTCAACTTGATTACTTTTAATTCAGGCATGTATCTTAAAATCAATAATGACCATAGTTTGTCTTTATTCAGTTTTTCTTTTAATCACAGGCTTTCTTTTCTTTTCTTTCTTTCTTTCCTTGTAAACTGTTTTTATTCTTACGGTTTTGTTTTGTTACATTGCTCTCATCCTGCATGCTGCATTAATGAGATGGTGTGATATGACCCAGGGCTCCCATCTGTTTAATTTTGCTAATTTTCTCCATTTGCACATGACATTCCTTTCCTGCAGGAGCAGCAGCAGAGCATGAATACTGCTGAAAGTAGTTTCCATCACACCTCTAGTGCCACCTCTGGGGCCTCCTGGATAATTTTCTTATCCTCCTTATGCCATTTGGGAACACAGCCATGTTGTTTGCAATTGAAATATAGTTTTTAAATGTGCCTCCTACTGTGCTTTTATAGAAGGAGTGCCTCTTCTCCTAGAAAATAAAACACCATTGATGGAACCAAGGGCTCTTCCAAAGGGCTTTAATTACTGCATTAATTGCAAACTTAAGGACAATTCAGGGTTCAGTAGCAACAAGCCTTTGAGCAGGTGCCTAGGTTGATGTAAAGACAAGAGTAAAGCCTTTGGATGTGAGCAGCTGGACTTGAAAGGCAGCAGGCTTGGAGAAACTCCCCTCTCCCCTTTCTTGAGGCTGGGAACTTTGCATTAAAAAAGAAATTTCTTTACCTTTTTGTGTTTGCTGGGAAACTGTAAGGACTACTTCTTGAAAGCCTCCCCATTCCCTATCCTGACATAGATTAGTGGAGGAGTATGAAGTGGTCTCAATGTTGTAGATGAGAACTTCTCTGGAAAATAGGTGGCTGGGAACAAATAAATGCTCTTGGTATAGTCTTTCAATAGGTTTATCTTTGAAATGCACTAGGAATAAGGAAGGAAAGCAGAGAGAGAGAGAGAGAGAGAGAGAGAGAGAGAGCGAGCGCGCGCGCGCAGGAGAAGGGAGGGAGGGACAAGTTTTTTTTTTCCTTTGGGAAAACACTTCCTGACATGTTTTCTTCTCACTCACTCTGGTGGTTGGCTATTAAACTACTCCAATGTTAGTACAGTTTGTGAACAACTAGAAGATGCTGTAAGTAAATTTTTAGAAATTTGTCTCTTTTCAGGAAAAATAACTCTGAGTATGAGGTGGCTAGATGGAATGAGTTGTATGTCTTATTGGTTTATTCAGAACGGTGTCTTCCATCTCACATTCTTTCAATAGGACATTACCATGTGTGTTGTATTTGGCAGGACTAAGGATAGATTTCAGCGGCTAAAATGAAGCTATGGGTCATACATATTTTCCTGACTTACAGTATTTTAGAATTTATTATGTTCTGATCAGTACTCTGGAACGTTAGGTTTAGCAACTCATTTAGTTCTCACAACACTCTTTGTGAGGTAGGGACTTATGTGAACCTAATTGGAAAATGACAGACACTGAGCCTTAATAAACTCATGGTGGAAAGAACACAATGTTGGCTCCAATGTCTAGGTGGTATAACTGAGTTCTCTAAAAGATAGACACTCATCTCATTTAATATCAGCTTGTATATTTATTGAAAGTGATTCTTGTTCCTATCTCTCACTCCGTAAGAGTCTATCTATCCTTCTATCTCATGTTACTCTATTCTATCCAACCCATTTATCTGCCTATCATATATCCATCCAATCACCTACCCAACAAATGTTGATTTAATAATGTTCTAGGTACAAGATTAGGGATTAGGATATGAGAAAAGACCCCTACCTATATATGAGAATTTTTCCCAGTCTAATGTAAAAGGCAAGCAAATAGATAGCAGAGCATTTAGCCCAGACATGGGAGGACTCATTCATCAATTGATTATTTTAACAAAAGACAGTGGCACTAGCATATGCTGGACCCATGGTCAACTAATCATATCCTCCTATCTTCCCATCCTTATAGTCTGGTTAGGAGAGATGGACAAATAAAGAACATGTTAGATTTTAATGTGACAATGGTCATTATCATGTTCAACCATCAGCAGGGGTTCAGTATTTGTAAAAGCAAGGTAGGTTTTAAAGACAGATCCCAGGCAAGGTAATGGGTCATTTAAGGAACTTCATAAGAATTTAGCCAGTATAAGCAGAACAGAGATAAGTGGTAATGGTTGGAGAGGTCATCGGGAACAGTTGGGAGGAACATCACTACCTACCAGTTTAGGAACCCTAGAGACTTAGAAGACATTGAAGAATGATAGCATGATAGGTTCTGCTTCCTTTAAGCTCTCAGGTTACTTTAATTGAAGAGTAGAAAAGAAGGGTTGAAAAGTAACCTAAAATCAAAGTGATAATATTTGTAGAACTCAGAATATTGGCAATCACTGCTCTAATTTCAAGCTAGTAGCTATTTTCTTATTGGAGCTAGGCTAAAAAAGAGACATTGGCCTGTGTGACTCTTTCTGTGATGATAGTTTAGCAATAGAGGTGCTTTTAGAAAGGAAAGGATGGAGTTAAAATTGATGTACATCATATTAATTTCTTATTTTTCTGTTGGGTTAAGATCACATTTCAATTTCATATTATAGAACAGTGACTCTTAGAGGAAATGTGAGTGCATATTTGAAATTTTCTATATGTAAACAGTAAGAAATTACAAAGCTAGCAGATTTTATTCTTTTCAGAATTTAAAAGAATATAGAGATATTGGACAATGGATTGTGAACTCTCTTATTCTTGGATCATTGGTTTAGAGAGATCCCAGATTGGCAGTAATCAAAATTTGTTTCAATTTTATATTTGCTTAGAGGCTGAAATGAAGTGAGTTAATAGATCCAGTTTCACTTTTTATGAATGAATGTTCCAGGCACAGAAATCCCTAAAGCTAACTGACCTTCCTGGTGTCTCCCCGGACATTTTACCATTATAGATAGCCCAAGAGAGACACTTTGTCTCAGACTTTCCTATGACTGTGTCAGAATGGACCATGTACTTAGAGGCCTATTAGATGTGTGAATCTAATTTAAGTATAGTGTGAAATTTGGTGGATCAGAAGGTACTGTATCTCCAGTCAAAAACAGCTGATTAGAAAATTTTAAACTGGATATTTGGAACTGCCTAAATATTGGAGGAAGGTTTCAGAAGTAGAAGCCTCACTTCCTGGCATACATCCATGAGAGCTTTGCTGTCTTTTGTGCTTCATATGAGTAGTAGGTATAGACATAGAGTATTGTGAAAAATGCCTGTGTTATACAACTCTCTACACCCAGTCTCTGGCATAATATGTAGCACACCATAGGCATGTAGTAATAGTTGAGGTGAATAATATTTTAGTATTGAACAGTTTGACTATTCTTTATAGAACAAATCTTCTATATGGTTAAGGAGCACAAAGTATGAATTATAGAAAGGAAAATTTTAGGTATCACACAGCTGCAGACATACAGAAATTCAAGACAGGGACATTTATATACATTTAATCCAGTGTATTTAATCTATCACCCTTTCCAGACTAATTTCCAACTGGGTCTCTGCATCACAAAAAATATTTGCAAAGTTTAAAAAAAAAATTCTTTGTTTTCTTTTCTTTTTTTAAAATAAGAACTTAGTACAAAGCAACCCATGTAGCACTGGGCATTTTCTCATGATGCTCACCACTCCCGTGGTCTGCTTCCTTTTCTTTTGTTCATGGGCCCTTCTGTCTAGTCTCTGTCTACTCCTAGGTTCTGGTCCTATCTCCTCATTTTTCTTTTTACATTGCTCCCACCAGATTTTATCTCTTCAGTCACAGAAAAAAAAAATCGCTATTGAATCTTATTGCCCTTATCTCATTTTAAAATAACTATCCCATTCCATTGCATTATCTATTAGGAAGACGTCGAAAGTAGTGACCAGGAAATGTGATCATTGACAGAATAGTAACTATTGAACATGCTTGCAACCATCACTCTTTTTCTGTTTTCCTTTTTGTAGAGAATGTATCCTCAGGCAGGGAAAGACAGAGAAAGAGTCCTAGAGTGGTTTTCTATGTTCCTTGCCATGGCTTATAATAGGCCACAAATTGTGTAGGTGGTTTGCAGGTATCTTCTCTGAGTCTGTGGCTTCTTTTCTATTTTCTTAACGGTATCCTTTGAAATACAGTGTTTTTTATTTCAGTGAAACCATTCCAGCCAGCTTGGCCCTGGTTGTGTTGTATCAGTTTCTCTCATCCTGGTAGTGCTAGCTGGTAGTCCTCAACCAGTGTGATGAGGTAAGTGTCACAAAGCCCAGGAAGCCTAGGATCTTAAACTTCTCTATTTCATCTTGAGCTTTGAAAGATGTTTTCTACTACAACACTTTGCTTTGATCTTTGTGTGTGATTTTCTAGGGATAAAGCATGGAATGAAGCTCACTAAAAAGTTCTTCAGCGAGAAAACTTGACAAGCCACTCAATACAAAATTTTACTTTTCCTTATGCTTAAAGATTTTTATCTACGTGCATTCTACTGTCAATATCAGGAGGGTAATCAGACTTGTCTCTCTGCTTCACCTAGGAGAGGGAAATTTTTATAGGCATATTTATGTTAGTATCTACTTATTAAAAGGGCAGTTTCTAAAGGATGCACATGTATTTGAGGACTTTGCTCTTAAGTTTATTCTTTTTAAGTTTATTTTATTTTTTTTAAACCTTATTTATTTATTTAATTTATTTATTTATTTATTTATTTATTTATTTATTTATTTATTTATTTATTTGTGTTTGGCTGGCTCAGCCTGCCCTGGGGGTGGGGCTGGCACAGCATGTGGTGCCGGAACAAATCGCAGTCCCTGTGGCTGCCCAAGCTTGCACAAGCAGGTGCTCTAGACCACTGAGCCATCTCACCAGCCTCCTTAAATTTATTTTTATTAATTTGCTTGCTAACTTTCTTCCTAAAGGACAGCAAAAGCAAAACCATAAGTCTAACCTTTGTCCTAATTAGTGGACTTGCAAAAGACAATATTTTGATGACTTAATAAAACAGTCTTAGGCATGACATGAAAGGAGCAAAGGAACTGCTCTTGTGGAAGAGAACTAAGCATTTCATGAATGGAGGGGTTACAGGCTGTTATTAATTTTACAGAGAGGAGAGCATGATTTCTAGGACAGAATGATATGTACGAGAAGATGGATTCATTTGTGGACCACACAATAGCAGAAAATAGCATTTTTCTCAAAGCATATGCTGGGTCCTTTACAATCTGTCAGAAACCAACAGACTGACAAGCAGACAAACATGTCAGTATAGAGATGAAAGAGTAAAAAAGACTGAGATAGTCAATGTTGCATACAAGAATGTATTGAATATCCTATTATGAGAAATCTTACTGTAATTGCATTTCCTATTTATTACAATGCTCATCTTAATTTCTTTTTTGTTGTCAGTTTGAACATTGTTTCCCATCAAGATATTTCCCTTTTCTATTGAATACTAGCACAGCAGAATCACCGAAATTGGGTAGTGTGGTGTTACTGCTGATTTCTACCTCAGCAATCCTGTTATATTGAGAGCAGCTTTTCTTTTTTCCCCCTTTCCACCATAAGAGAGTATTAGATACCAGCCTACCAGTAGATAAGCCATTAGATGTAATATTCCAAGAATTGGGAGGTTCTTGTATTGGCATGCATTATTTATCTCATTTTAAAAAATGACATCCATTCAACAAAGATGGAATGCAGATAGTTTTCCTGAGGCTGTGTGGTTCGGGCAGTGGACAAATGATTTATGTGTAGTAACAGTCAGGGCTGGGTTGAACATTAGGATTGTGATTGAGGTTGTGCTCAGGAGCTGTACTTGCTAGCTTATGTTTTGGGACCCATATATGAGATAGCTATGGAGGGATTACCATGAAAATATGACTTGTAGCACCAGAGATTTGTGCCTTCACAGAAAATGATGATTTGATGTGCAGTAATCTGTAAGAATGCTGATTATTTTTGGTCAAATAATTTAGATGTTTTCTTGAAGTTAGCCTTGTGGGAAAAAAGGGCAATAATTAATTGCCCTTTAAAGGAAAAATATTTTAACTATTATCATCACTCTTTTATGTAGCCTCCTCAGGTAATATGGTACCCTGGATTGATTTTCCTCAAACCAGAAATATACATTTTTATATGGCTAAAGAATTTATCTTCGTCAGTCTTTATAGAGAATATTCCCAAGAAATATAGTTCATTCCAGTGTATCAATAAATATGGCTCCAAGTTTATAGGACTTGAGTCAGACTTTTTTTTAAAAAAATGGAATTTTAAAGAAATATTGGAGTTCAGGGGTCAGGGGTTTAATTCTAGGGCCTGCCATGCCAGCCCACCCCTGGGGCACCCTGAGAGGGCAATTAAAACTGGGCGTGGTGATGCATGCCTGTAATCCCAGCCCTTGGGAGGCTATAAACAGGTACATCACTAGGAGTCCAATCTGGTAGTGATACCCTGAACACCCTGTAGACCCTTCCCTAAAAAATAAAATAAAATACAAAATAAAAAGAAAATATTGGGAGATCTTGGAAAATAATATTAGCATATTGGCTGCAGTTTTTTATCTACAAGTCAAGAGGGTTTCTTCTGTTTGTAACACTCTCAAAGTACAAGACTCATGTTAGGTATAAGAAACCCTCAGGATGGTCGTTAAGCAGGTAGACACTCAGGCATCATACCTACGGGTTATAGTGGGTTTGAGCTAGTCAGGAGAGTATCTAAGACAAATAAGCCCCCTTGGCCATTCCAGTTACCTCATTCTGAGAAGTCTTAGTTGCCCTTCTATCCTCTTGTGATATATACTGTTTCCTTTGTTGAGAACAGAGTTCTAGAAAAGGTCCCGACTGCCTGCCCTCAACAGTGTTGGGTTGTGTGGGAGTTTAACCTTAGCATCTGTGTTGTGATCCTCTCTACTTTGCATCCTTTTTGCAGCATTACCTGTCACTTTCTTAGCATGCGCTGCTGAAGAACACCAGATCATCAAGGTTATTACATCAGGTACCTGTGGCAGTGTATATTGATAAATAAGTCACTGAGATCTAATTTTACCTAAAATGGCATGAGGGAAGGAGTTCCCATTTTTGCCTGTAGTCTAAGTGCCCACATTTAGCAGTGGCCACCCATAGCCCCAGTTTGGAGAAGTTTTTACTTTTTATTGTGCTCCTGGTGGTCATTATAAAATTTTCGAAACATAGCACTAGGGTATGTGGCCTGCTGCAAGTATCTTACCTTTCACCAAGAAATGTGTAGTCAGAGATGACTGTGACTTTAAAACATTTTAAAAATATGCCATAAATTGCATGTTTAAAATTAAAATTCAATTATTTTTAGTGAAGTCCATAAATTTAGAGTTGGATGGAATTATGACCATGATCTAATTGTAAACCATTTCTATAATCTCCCCAAAGAAACTTTGTGCCTAATTGTTGGAACTTTCTCTCTCTCAGATTTGTTCAATAAATAGTTACTTCATATCACTACAGCTTTCCCTTGCCTAGTCATTCAATATAAATGCAATCATGGGGTACGTGGCCTTGTGTATGATTTCTTTCACTTAACATGTTTTTTTGAGAGACATTCATACTGAATCAAGTATAAGGTTGCTAAGGAATATTTTATAGTATGGATATTTACCATTTTTACTAGTTAATGGCTACTTAGATTGTTTCCACTTTTTGTCTATTATGGCCAATCTATGCAAATTCTATGTGAATGTATAGTGTAATTTCACTTTAATGTTTGCTACGGAGTAAAATTACTAGGTAATAGTTAAATCTGTATTTACTAGTGACAGTTCTAAATGTCATCCACCCTATAATACACAGGAGTGTCATGTTTTCTATATTCTTTGCCAAGGCTGTTATGATAGGCCAATAACTGTATAGATGATTTGCAAGTATCTTCTCTCAGTCTGCGGCTTCTCTTTCTACCTTGTCAATGGTATCCTTTCAAATATAATGTTCTTTATTTTAATAAAACCAAGTTCATCATTTTCTTGTTATTAATGTACTTTAGGGTTCTATGTAAGTAATTGTTAAACCAATATCCATATTTTCTTGCCTCTTAGTCTGTGCTGTCAGCCAGTGAAGTGGAATGTAGGCGTTGAACTTATTATTTTCTACTGTGAAGTAACTTGTGCCTTCCCCACTGCTTTTTCAGAGCTCTGGGGTAGGAGACCCTCAGCTGAGACGTCTACAACTGGAAGGAGAGATTTGCCTTTTATAGATTTTAAGGTCAGATTTCAGGATAGCAGTTAACTATCAACCACATCTCTATTAAAAAAATATGAAGTCACTACCATCATGTTTTGTCATAGGAATGTGCTGGTCACTGTCTGTACATAGAGACCAGGCTTCACGGAGGACTCTTCTGAGTCTATCCACTTTTGTCTAAATCCTTCCTTTTAGTTCTGGATTTTTTTCCATTGAGTTGATTTGCTGAACTGTGATCAGATTCTTGCTTTAGAAACGCCTGGTTTCTTCTTGCACCTTTTGTCCTCTTGAACCTAGATATTTCTTGTTCTTAAATAAGTACTTGGAATCATCATGCACCATTGCTTCACGTACAACTAGCACTAGATAAAATGTATTATTCCTAAAAGTCATAGTAAAACCTTACAATTGAGTGAACTGTTGTTGACTGTATATGTTCACAAATTTGATCACATTTAATCCTTCCATCTTTATGAAGAATTCTTCCTCTTTTGTGAAGGTAGAAAATGCCTTGTCACGTCATTTATTTTCAAATATATGGATCTTGTGATGTCAAATTTGGTGCTTTTTCTAGAGTACCATGCTTTCTTTCCAAAGAAATAAAACTGAATTTTTATAATTTTAAGAAAATGAAATATGCCATGTTATATTAGATCTGTGGCTAATCTGAATGCAGTCACTTGCATTATGAATGAAACCCATTAACAATGATATATTCACTTTCTTAGGCTTATTGCCCTCTCAGGTCTCCATTTCAGGCTGTGCTGTTGAGTGTGTTATTTCCCGTTGAAGACATTCTAGGTTTTGTATTGTAATGGCGAAAGTTAAGAACCTAGGGATTGTGGAGCCCCTGAACTTGCAAAAAATACTTTTTCCACTAAATGTGTTCTGTTTTCAAAGCCAGCTGGAAGTGTGTTGAGCTGTTTAAGGTCCCTAAGAAGACTGCCTCCTTTTGCAGGAAAAAATCCAAGAATACTTCCATATGATCACAGTTTGACCTCAATTAGTTTATTTCTATTTTTCTTTATCCTTATTAACTTCCTTCACTATTTGAAGTTCTCCTATCTGTGACTGAAAGATTATTGTCTGGTGTTTGTCTTCCTCATTTCATTACTTGGGTCTTAGCCCGTTTAGTGGCCATTACCTGATAGCAGTTCCTAAAGTGCAAACCACTTAGCTCTATCAGCTTGCTAGAAATGCAAATTGGGTTCCCAGGCAGTCCTAGTTAGTCAGAAATGCTGGGGGCGGGGGCGGGGGGAGGGGGTAGGGCAGGCCTAGCAATCCATGTTTGCTGTGCCCACATTTAAGAACTAGTGGTATAGTGGCTCAGAGTAAGGATTCTGGGGCTACCAGTCTCATTTCAAATTTTAGCTATGCCACGCAGTAGACGTGACTTGTTGCCACCTGTTTACCTACGTGATCTTTGTCAGAAATTGCTTTCCAGGGCTGGCGAGATAGCTCAGCAGACTAAGTGCCTGCTTAGGCAAGCTCAGGGACCCAGGTTTGACACCTGCACCACATGCAGTGCTGGCCCTGCTTGCAGGCACTCTGAGCCTGCCTCCAAGTCTGGGCATGGTGGCACAGGCCTGTAAGCCCAATGCAGAAAACAGGAGAAGCACTATGAGTCCTAGTGAGACTCTATAACAAAATACATTAAAAATAGTAATAAAAAAGCTGCTTTCCTCTCTAACTTTTAATTTTTTTTTTCAGGAAATGTGTAGAATATAATGAAAATTACTGCTGGGGGAAATTGTGAAGAGTAAAGGAGCCTGTGTACATCCAGTCCGTGGTGCCATTTCTGGTTGCCTTCCCTGACCAGGAGCATTCATAACTGATGGAAAGCTTGGACCTCTGCCTTAACCTGTGCAGGGCTGGCTGACTTCCATTGCTTATCCTTGCCTGATCAACATTGCACTACTCATTTCTAAACCTGAATGCTTGCTGTAGGCTCCATTTTCAAAAATGTGAAAGTGAGATTCAAATCCCCAGATTAATTGTATTTAAAGTTTTTCTTCGATTTTCCTTATGTTTCCTGCCACCATACCAGTTTCCTACCTGGGCTAACACATCTCTTTTTCATAGTAATTGAAGATTTAATGTCTTTGTGCAGTGAGGATGTTGTGTTCAGGCATGTTTTAAGTAAACATTTCCTGCCCCCTTTGTTTTAAATGTGTTTTCTAGACAGTTACTTATTGGAAACTTACTCTCTAACTTTGTATATTGATCTGGTTTGGAGGAGGACCTTTTGGTTGGTGATTAACGTTAAGTGAATGCATTAGAGTAGGGACCCTGATGAGATTGTGTCTCTGTAAGAAGAGGAAAAGACACCGTAGTTGCCCACTCCTACCCTGTCATAATTGATACACTGCATCATGTCGTGATACACAAAAAGGTCCACACCAGATGTTGTTGTTGCCTTCGGAGTTCCCCAGCTCCAGAATTGTGGAAAATAAATTGATTTTCCTTATTAATTACCAAGTCTTAGATATTCTGTTGTAGCAATACAGAATAGTAAGACACTGCCTAAATTTATTTACTATTAAAAAAAAAAGATCTATTTGTAGAGAGGGAGGGAGGAAGGAGGGGTGGGGTCATATATGTATATAGAATCTACAAATACTAACATATGTATGGACAGGTTCCATAATTGTATAGCCATTCTCCTATGGCAGTGTGCTTGCTTCATTGTCAGCCTAGGCATCCAAAATATGAATTCAGAGCAAAATAAATTATAGAGAATAAGGAGATCTATTTTCAAATGGGTAGGGGAGCAAGAGAGGAAAGGGAAAGGAGAGGGAAAGGGGATGAAAGAAACACAATGAGGTCAAAAAATAAAGCAGGAAATAGAGCTTTTACAAATGGGCCCAGGACCAAGAGTTGGTAGGAGCAGGGAGGGAAGGGGGTGGCAGGGAAGAAGAAAAAGATTGAGATGTGTTAGTTATGTATGCTCAGTTTCTACTGTAAATAGAATTACTGACTGCAAACATGTACTAATAAAAAAGGAAATGCAGTGAGTGCACCCTAGGCTTTCAACAAGTCCATGATGAGTTTATTAAGGGTTCTGGAATCCTCCTCAGCACTGTTGCCAGTCCTTGGGCTATTTATCTGACTTGTGATGTAACTGTGTGCAAATTCATAGTTGCCTTCCATGCCACGGCACTGTTCCAGTCCAGCAATGTGTTTCACTTTCATTTGTCAGGCACATCTCTTGCATTCATCTTTCTCTGGTTTCATGTATTTCAATTGTTTACTTCAGAAGAAAATTTGTATCCAAATATCCTCTTCCATAAATGCGTTAGCATTTTGATTGATGCTCTTTACTGTCTTTTATTTATTTATGTACTCAATTTTGTAAGTTCATCTGATTCTTTGCAGGGCTTTCTGCCAATGATAAATTTAAAAATAATACATTAAAAAAACCTTTTCAACTGTTGCACCTTTATTTATATATTTAGCAACCTTTTAGATCTTCAAAGTATTTCATGACTTTTGTGTGACCCTCTAGCTCTTAGGGCAGCATTTAATAGTGCTTTGTTTTTACCTACTATAAAGAGTGCCATGGTCAAGTTGGCAAGAGAAAGGCTATGCGGTTGTTATGCATGCTTATTATTTGCTACTCCTCACCTTCCCCCTGGAACAATTTAGTAATTCATAGTTCATAGTAGCTCTTAAAATGACTTTTGTATGTCCTGGTGAAGGGCAAGATTAACTTTACCTTTCTTTCCTTCACACAAACACCATGTGGCTACTGAATTAAGAGTTTGCTTAATCATATTTGGCCTATGTTTACTATATTTCAACAGTAAACATATCTACTAATTACCTATTTGTTTACATCTTGTTTTTATGTTTACGCTTTTTCCACTATTTTAGGACTGGTCTTCGAGACCCATGTTGAGTGTTTCTAATGCTATTTACTTTGAACAGAAAAAGGAGCTTTATTTCTCACTTAGCTTCGTATACTCCATGTGCATTCGTGTAGTTATTTTACGATTTTCTCAAGAATAATGCTTTAGAAGTACTAGCAGCAATAGTGCTTTCAACTTATTTTTTGTTATTCATCTAGTAGTTCATGTGAGGTTTTTGTGTTTAATACATTTTGATAGGGAATAAACAGATAAAATTATATTCAGTATTAACATTTATGTTTCCCAGTTTGCTGACTAAATATTGAATTTTTCTTTTAAAATTTTGTATTAAAACCTTTTAATGCTCTCAGTCCTTTCTGCCTTCGCACGTGCTCTTTCTTCTGTCTGGAGGCTGCCACTGCGGGTGTAGGCGTCTGCTCCCTTCTCTTCCTGGAGGCCTCTTCTCAGGTGCCATCAGTCAGGCTCACTATTGCTGCTGCTGTAAAATGTTTTTAGATGAGTTTCTAAAAATTGTCTGAACATCAGACCATAATACTTCCTGCTCTCATCTACTTTGATTTTATTTATTGTGTTCTTCAACATAAGACACGCGGTATTATTTTAATTTTTCCTTTTATTCTCCTTTTAATAGTAAGCAAACTCCCAGAGGGCAAAGGCCTCCATCCATTTTGTCATCACTTTATGTCTACTGTCAAGAGCATTGTGACATTTTTAAAAAAAAATTTTGTTTAGCATAGAGTCTACAGAGTCTCACTATACAGATTGTACTCGTAGTAATCCTCCTGTTTTCAGCCTCCCAAGCGCTGGGATTATAGGCACATGCCACCATGCCCAGTCTCTCAACTTGCCCTCAGGTGTGGGGCCATAACCACATGCCAGGGATTGAACTCCAGTCCCTGCGTCTGCCTAAGAAGGTGCTTTAATCCACTGAGCTATCTGGCCAGACCTTGAGACAAATTTTAACTTTCTCTCTCTCTCTCTCTCTCTCTCTCTCTCTCTCTCTCTCTCTCTCTCTCTCTTTTCTTTCGTACAAGGTCTTGCCAGATCTTGAGACAAATTTTAAGTGCTTTGTTTATTCATTTATTTATTTGGTACAGGGTCTTGCTATGCAGCTCAGACTCATAGTGATCCACTTGTCTCACCCTCCCCAGCGCATGGATTATAGGTATATATCACCAAGCCCGGTTTCAGTGGCAGCTTGGTGCAGGGCCAGCATGACACACAGTACAGGGAATTGAACCTATGTCCTTGCATTTGCCAGGCTGGTGCTTAGACTGTTGAACTATCTCCCCGACCTTCAACAACTTTTCAACTGAATGACTACATATTACAATCTCAGTGGATGCAGAAAATGCATCCTATAAAATTCAAAATTCATTTGATACACAATCAGAAAACAGGGAAACTTTGATTTAAAGGTATAGACATTTTACAATTCTGATATTTAATGGTGAAATAGCAAAATCATTTTTTAAAATATCAGAAACAAAATAAACTGCCCTTAACAAGGCAACATTTCTAGATAGCCATATTATAAATGTGCTAGATAAAACAATAAGGAAAAAAATAGAAGTAAAAATTCTTTGTAACAGAGAGGGAAAAACTATACTGTTAAGATTCAGAGGGTCTAGGAAGATAGCTCAGTGCTTGCCTTGCAAGCACAAGGTTCTGAGTTTGATTCCTGGTCCCACCAAAAAAAAAAAAGAGTCAGAGTTGATCTTTTTGTTCATGCAGAATCCTGTCGAAGTAAAAAAGAAAAAAAATCTATTGCTAAA
>PVKN010011144.1:0-21950 GCA_004027915.1 Capromys pilorides
CATTCACTGATGACAGTCACAAGAGTGAAGACGAATAGATTCTGTTTTCCAAGGGCTTATCCAGTTCTTCTTAAACTCTTTAAAATTTCTATGGAATGGGGAAAGTGGCCTGGTACAGGCATATTGCATTCAGCCTCAGATAATATTGAAATATTAGTAAGACCATTAAAAATGGTTACTGATGACTTGAAGTGGGGCAGAAGAGTGACCTTATTCGAGAGATGTACTCAGCATGGCAACTGTAGTGGATAACGTACAAAGTTGTCAGAACAGTAGCTTCTCAATGTCCTCAGTGGTGAGAACAACTATGTGACGTGATAGACGTGTTAATTGACCTATACTATACCATTTCAGATGGAATATATATATATATATATATATATATATATATATACACACACACATACATGAAGGGTGCTTAATATATATGAAGAATGTTTAAAATTATTCCAGCTAAAGACACAATGTCATTAATTTCCCCATAAATAGTTCTCCCTTAATTTAAGCACACTTATCCCATTGTTCTTGTTACTTTCTGAAGCAGTTCTCAAAGCCCTCTTTCATAAGTGTTTTCAGAAGACGTGACAAAAAATATGATAAATGCAGCTGCCAAGTTTCATCCAAACAAAATACAGGTTATGGAAACACGACAGTGCATCTTCATTCACTTTATCCACTGAACCTAGCACCATGCGGCTAGTGCTCTTCCCCAAAGTCAAAATGACCATAAAAGGCAGATGCTTTGAATAGATTCAGAAGACTGAGGCAGGCATGGCAGTGCCACTGAAGACACTTGTGAGAGAGGAATTGCAGGACTGCTTCAGAAAGCCAGCGAGGACTATGCCTTAGCCATGTTTGAGGTGAGATGTACTGGGAAGGTTAATGGCCATGCATCTCTTACTGGGATAAAATTCTAAGAAATGTAAACATTTGCTGTATTTTACCACATTTTTGAAGTGTAGAAAACTTTTATTTAATTATACTTTAATGTAGCTGAAGAGAGAGATTTAAAAAAAAAAGAACCTTCTTCACATGTGGATATAAGGACTCTGGAGGTGAATGTAGCCCACCTAAGGGTGGATCTGAGGTGGAAGACGTACCAGGAAACTCAGGGCCCTCTCCTTAGCTGTAACAGGATGTGCACTTCTAGGCACGGTGTGAAAATGCACCACCAGGCACCTTCCTTCTCGTGATGCTTCTGTTCTACTTTGTTACCTTAGAGCCTCCTCCTCTTCACTGTTCCTAAACAGCTAAGGTCTGAAGTTGCATCATAATGAAGACCACAACTAGCTTTTAGTGCCTGGGTGCTGTTATTTCATGATTTAAGAGATTCTAGAAAAGCTTGTTGTCCACATCCAACTTTCCGTCACATATCTGCTGAATACCTAATCTTCTATCCACGGATAATAATGGGCTCAAGTAAAATATTTTTATCTATTAAATGGGAGACAAATAAAGCAAGAATAAGATATTATGACAGGCCTACACAAAGGCTAAAATAAAAAACAGTGAGAAGTTTTAATGCTGGCAGGGATGTGGAGCACAGAAGTCTTGTTCATTCCTCTTGGGGATATAAAGTAATACAACTACTTTGAAAGACAGTTGGTAGATTTTATAAAACAATGTACTCTTCATACATGATCTAGCAGTCGGGCTCCTTGGTGTTAATTCAAGTGAACGGCAGGCTTACATCTATATCAAAAGCTACACATGGAAAAAAAAACCCTACACATAGATATCTGAAACCTCATTCTTCAAAACTACTAAAATTTGGAAGCCACTGAGATGCCTTTCAGTAAATAAATGGAGAAAATGTGGCACATTCATACAATAGAGTTATTACTCAGTTATAAAACTAAGAGCTATGAAGCCATGAAAAATATGGAGAAAATTTAAGTGAATATTTCTCAGAAGGAGCAATCAATCTGACAAGAGTGAGATTTCTTTCCACTGAAATGCATTCTTGAAATTTGAAATGCTTAAACTAATCACAACTTAGTATCACCATGGTTTATTTCTTTTTGTTAGGTAAAGGGATCCTTCAAGATATCTTTCTATGATATAATGAAAACAATATTAACAGAATTTACAGATAATTTACATTATCATTAGTCTTTGTAGTAATTGTGACGTTTTGGTCTTATTCTATGTAATGTAAACTTAACTAATACTTTTATAAGTCAAATTTGCTTAGATCCACACCTACCATTCATTCATTTTTGACACACAGGGTCTGTCTACATTTACTGATGACAGTCACAAGAGTGAAGACAAAGAGATTCTGTTTTCCAAGGGCTTATCCAGTTCTTCCTAAACTCTTCAAAATTTCTATGGAATAGGGAAAGTGACCTATTACCACTTTAATTATACTTTAATGTAGCTGAAGAGAGAGTGATTACCTGGGGTTTACACAAAGGGCAGCACAGATGAATGCAGGGAGCAGAGAAGTTGCAGAGTAAATTATTCTGTGCGACAGTATTGTTCGGGTTACATGCAGTTTTCACTCGTTCAATGCCCACAGGATGTATAACACTAATAGAGGCCTAATGGTGTAAACTTTAGCCTAGAAGATTGTATTAACATTGATTCACTGATTTTAACACAATCACCACACTCATGCAAGGTATCCGTAGCAGAAAAAGAATCTATAAGGTAAGAATATGGGATCTGTGCTTTCCACGCAACTATTCTACAAACAAAAAACTAAATATAACTTACTGGATACTTTCTTGCATATGTGCAGAAAACAATTTGTAAATTGTAGAAAAACTAAAAGATTAGATCTCCTCAGTAACTCACATCTTTATTAATGGCTGTTACTGTGACAACTAAAGAAAGATTTTGATACTGGCAGGCTGGAAATGTCATTGATTTCTCTGGGTTAGAGACTGAAACAAGGACAAATGAGTAGTGGTTTCAACGTCAATTTGATTGTGAGAGGAGCTATTTCCCCTTCAGCTCCAAGGAATGCAAATGCATCTAGATTTCACTGCGTCAGCCAATAGCCATGAGAACATGGGAAGCTAAGTCCACCTGTCAGGAAGCACACTTCCAGCACACTACGGAAAAAGTAAGATGGAGGATGAATAGGAAACCAAAACAGAATAGGAAAATAGTTTAGAATAAAGTATGTGACAGAAATAAAGGAAAACTTATTGAAAATAAAAGAAAGAGGCCTGGTGAGGCAATTCAGCAGACTAAGCACCTGCTCACGCAAGGACAGGGACCAGGCAGGAGGCCCAGCACCACAAGCCTCACCTGCCCCTCCCCTAGGCCTCCTGAGCTGGCCACCGAGTCCAGGCTTGGTGGCACACACCTGAAATCCCAGTGCTGAGGAGGCTGAAAACAGGAGGATCACTGAGAGTCTGAGCTTCATAGTGAGGCTCTGTACCAAATACATTAAGAAATAAAACAAAACAAACAAGAAAAGAAAAGGAGGAGTAGGAAAGTTAGTTGTCTCTACTACTTTCCAAAAAGACTGTAACTTCTAAACATTAGGCTGGGGAGATATCCCAGTAGAATAAGTGTTCACCTGAAGTGCTCGCCTGGCAAGCACAGGGTCCTGAGTTCAATCCCCAGTATGAAAAAAAAAAAAAACATTAAACATTACATTTTTTTTTTTTTAGTTGCTTTCCTTTCTTGAGAAAGATGGAAGTTAGAAAGGATTTTAGAAATCAATTGTTTGATCAGATGTTTTGCCCTGGATGCTTGCAGCAGGATCAGATTAATTTTCTAAAAAGTATTTAGTAAGTACAAGGTCTACTGGGTCTCACTACACAGTTCAGACTCTTAATGATTCTCCTGTTTTCAGCCTCCCAATCTCTGGGATTACAGGCACATGCCACTGTGCCCAGTCTCAGTCACCTCAGTGCACCCCGGGGATTGGGCGGGCATGGCACCTGGGGATCCAACCCTGGTCCCTGTGCCTGCCTAAGCAGGTGTTTTAGTATGCTGAGCTATCTGGTCAGCTCTCAGATTAATTTTTCAAGCAAAGTAATATTTATTTATGCATTATTTATATATTGATTTATAGTTTTACATATAATTTTGTTTTGAAATTGCAAGAATAATGATAGGATATGTAAGACAAACATATGTGAAGCTAAAGGCTGCATTAGATATGGAAGGCGGCTCAGACATTGATTTTTTCAAGCAGCGACATCATCACGCAGGTGCCGCACTGTCGTTGGCATGCATCTCTAAAGCCGAGCTGTAATTGACGTTTCCAGAGTCATCCAAGGGGCGGGGATGGCATTCATTGCTGTTTTAAAAATGTCGGAACTGTTTCACATCCCTGGTGTGGTGAAAGCGCTCTGCAAACAGGCAGGACTGCGGGAGAGGATGCAGCGCGGTGAGCTCAGCCTGAGAGCGCTTTCCACTGAGAAGCCGACATGGCCTTTGCAACGTTCTGTAATGTCTAGATGCAACACTTCAGCAATACATTTCTAACACGTGTTCTCAATACTTTGTCTTTTAAATTAAGACACTAAAATTGAAAAGGGAACGTTTGACAGAAGCCTACTGGTTGTTGGTTTTCTAGATGAGAGGAGCCTGTAAACTATCTATGTCTTTGTTAGCTTGCCTGCACCATTCTTCAAGGAATGACTTTGTGGTTCGTAAGGAAAGAAAATATAATTTGAGGAGACTGGTTCAAGACCTGGACTTGGTGAAACACCTTTGCACGACCTGAGGAGTCCTGTTAATCTCTCCACTCCTCTGTGACCCCAGCAGTAACTGAGAACATATACTAACCCGGGCCTGCTTCTCAGAGCCTTTAATGGGTTTAGGAGTGTCCCAAGTAAACAGTGTGTGTGAGGGGACGGTCAGCTTCATTGGGGAAGGGGGAGATGGGGGCAGGGAACTTTCAGCATAGCAGGGTACAATTCAAGCTGGCTGTTTGAGACTAAACGAGGTGCATAGTTGACAGTCTACAACAACAAGAATATTAATATCTCTCAGCTTTTGAGGGATATGTACTGGTACTGCTTTGCATAAATGTTAAGGTAATCATTCCAGTGAGATATAATAGCATTATTATTTTTTTTTTTTACTTGAGAAAGGCAAGCTCAAAATTAAGCTACTTATCCAAACTCACATAGGTACTATTATGGGTTATACATAGATGTTCTCCATTCCAGACCTCATGTGTTCATAGGTGTGGCTTTTAGAGGTCACTGGGTCATTGGGTCATCATCAAGGTGATGCTGGATTAAGGTTATGATGAGTGGGTTAATCCCTAATTGGATTATCATAGTTTTGGGTGTTTTTGGACAGATTTACTGATGAGGAAAACCATGGACTAGGTGTCGTTGGTACCAACTAGTAGTCTCTCACCCTGAATGGAATATAAAGGCACAGAAGAAAGACTCCCTCCCTTCATTCTGTCTGCTGCCCGCCCTGCCTTGGGCTGTTTCTCCTCTACTAAGCTCCTCTACCACACTGCCCTGACTTTGAACTAGCTGACTAAGGACTAACCCCACTACAAACTAAAATAACCCTTCTTCTTTTAAGTTGTGGGCATTGGATATTTTGTTCCAGCAATGATAAAGCCACTAAGATGGCTTCTAAGGACTAAAATCATAGACTCAATATGATCTACCCTTCTAAATGTTTGCATTCCACTTCTTACCTGAGGTTTCCATGGTCATCTTTTTATACTGGTGACAGGAAGAAGGTTACATATGTTACTCGTCCAGTTCTTCAATTGCCTGGGAAATGAGAGTTTCTCAGTGAAATCTGCTTTGTAGTTTCAAAGGTTAATTCCATCCGATTAAACTTTAGCATCCTTCCCCACCATGAAGGCACAGCTGATGGCTTCCTGGACCAAATGTTCTCCACTCTGCAAATAAGATTGTGGAGAGGGGATCATTTGCTGAATATATGGGATCTCATGCAACGGACTCATCTTCCCTTGGTGTCATTATGTTACAAAACTGAGCACTATGTAATCCTGAGCCTCAAGGGATCCAGGAGATAATGCTACTGTTCAAAAGCCCTTGATGGCAATCTCTGGACTCTCTTTGATGCCATACTTTCACTCTCCCATCAAATGTGTATGATGAACACAGAGCCTGGAGGATGAAGACACACAGTGTTGGCTCCCATGGGCTGGGCTTCCAGAATTCTCTTCCCTCCAGTACACCTTGCTGAAGAAGAGGACCCATTAGCCAGGGGAAAGGGAGGCTGGAGAGAAGAACAAGTCAAAAGAGAGGATGTTACCTGAGAAGGTGCAAAACCAGGAAGCAGCTCTTCACTGATTCAGAGATTATCCTTTTTCTTTTAGTGGACCACTGTGGGGCACCTACTATGTGCTAGGCCATCACACTTGTTCTGTGCTTTCCCCCCTCACCCTCACATCTTACCGAGTCAGTCTTCATGTCACTAATTTGCACAAGGGAAGGTGGGGACTTCAACAGCCAAAGAAATTTATCCAAGCTCACAAAATCCACAAGTAGTCTAGCATCGCCATCATTCCTAATTTTTAACGTATTCTCCCGCCTATCTTATTTTGAAGAAACCAAAATTAAATAAATTTTGTTATTATTTGTTTTGTTTTATTTTTTCTTTAAACCAATTTTGCACATTTATATATGGTAACCTGAACAACTAATTTGAGGATAACATTATACAATACAGCAACTGGTGTTGAATTCCTATTACTTTGCTTCGTGAAATTTTGTATCATTTCTAATGCTGTTTTTTTTCTATTACCATTTTGTATTCTTTAAAATAAAACTATTTCAAAAAAAATTTTTTTAAATGATGATTAACTAACAATGCTGGAAACATCCAACACTTTGCCCTAGAAAATGTTAGACCCCTGATATTTCTCTGGCCCTGGCACAAATATTTCAAACATGAATTCATTCACTTATAATGAGAAATTTTGACAGCTTATACTATAGCCTGTTTTGATGTTTACCTAAACCGCCTGTTTTTCCTATATTCCCCAGCTGGAGTGCAGGGCTGCAGGGAGGCACTTGGACGAGGCAGGCCCAGAGAGTGTGGCTGGGGTGTGAGGTGCGGTCAAGGTCCTGGAAGTTGATAAAAGCAGAGGGAGTGTGGGCCTGAAAGTGTGGGCTTTGCCACCACACACGAGGCCGTTATGATGGAAACCAAAGGAGCCGAACTTCTCCGAAAACAGCCCCACAACTGCTACAGACGCAGCTCAGGAGTCATTACTGTGTGAGATCTGGTGATAAACGTCACTGTAAATTGCCATTAGAAAATCGCAGATGCATAAAAATGGGAACAGCAGAGCTTTCCTGAAAGGTCGGAGTAAAAGGGAAGATTTAAAAGAGATTGCGTCATTACTACGAATTTAGTGCCTCGGATATGCGAAGAATTGCGCTAATCATTTTAGCACATTATCTCATAAAAATCCTGTGAAAACAGTGATTTAAAAATCCTTTTCCTTGTGCAGATGATGACCCCAGGCGTGGAGGGGCTGTGCATTTTCATGTTTGAATATGCTCCACTTTCCCTGCATCTAAGTAAGCCATGCAGACAAATTTACTGGAGTCCTGTTCAACATAATAGCAAGAAAAACCTTCAGGAAAGAGGGGTAAGATGTTTTCTTACTTAATATTTGAGGACCTGGAAGGAAACAAGGAAGAAAAATGAAGCATTTAAGACTAAAAGCAACCCAGCTGGCATAGGGCAGGAGGCATTCTCAGACAGGAAAAGCTCATCATAAAAAAGTGACTAGCAGAGCAGGTTTTGCCTGGAGTATGCCGGGAAGTCAATGACAACCAGGATAAAGGATGCAGAGAAACTACAAAAAAATAGATTCTCTCTGGCAGAGATGGATGTGCTCTATTGCCATCAGGATCAGACAAGGGATCTGAAATGAAACGGGCCCCTGGAGGAAAAAGGGAAGAGTTGGAGGCAGCTACGGA
Organism: Capromys pilorides; assembly: GCA_004027915.1. Taxonomy (NCBI): domain Eukaryota; kingdom Metazoa; phylum Chordata; class Mammalia; order Rodentia; family Capromyidae; genus Capromys; species Capromys pilorides. Next base: position 7,899 of record PVKN010011144.1, read on the forward strand.
AAGACACAGATGGGAAAGAGACAGCCTCAGACAAGAACTGCACTGGGAGCACAGCAAATGCTCAGAGCGTCTTCAGAAAGAGTTAGGCAGACCAACGTTACTATCAAACCATAGAAGAAACAATATTAATAAATGGGTTGAGTTGGAACTTCGTCCTTCTTGCCACCCTAAAAAGCTAGACGTTTGAAAGCAAAAAATCCTTGGGCTAGTGGAAATGTGTTACGAACTGGAAGGACTACATGGGAGTGAAACACTTATACATAGTAGCTCAAAAGTATTTTTATTTAAACCTACATCTTACACACATGAAAAAAAGCAGAAAGTGTGCTGGCACATGAGATATTTAGGTATAAGAAGCAATATAGGTTTGGAAACAAAGCATGATCATATTTTTGAATAGTGAGATTGTATAGTAAAGAAAACATGGTGGCTACATAGGAAATAGTGAGAAAATTCCTGTAGAGTTAAAAACTACAAGCAAAGTACTGACCACCCTCCATTTAGAGATACCAGAAATTTCAGTTAATTATTCAAACAAGTGACACCAATGACAACAAAGAATAAAATTAATATTTCTAGGACTAGATATTTTCTTTCAGAGAACGTATAGAAAGAAAAAGAGTTGTTTGCTGGAGTTGGAAAATCGATAAGCAAAGAGATTTTATTCTTCCTGGAAACAGTCAGATGATGAAAGAAGAGACAGAAGGAATAAAAGAAGGTTGGCACGTGAGGAGTTTAAGGAACTTTAAAAGGCATATGGTACCAAACAGAGGGTACAGTTGGTAAGAAACAATCATGGCCCTATTTCACAGAGGAAGAAATAGAGACAAAATAAGCCACGGGTGAGATAGCAAGGGGAAGCCCAAGGAGACTCCTAACCTAAAGAAAGCCGCAACATGAAACGCGCACAGCTGGTGGTTTCTAGATGTAAGGATTCGGGTCTGAATTTTACACAGAAATTTCAAAGGAAAAGGCATAATCTTTGGGTGTTTTTTTTCCAATGGCTTCTGGGAGAATAAGTACATTAATATCATAGGAGGAATTAATGGCAGTTTTAAAGAGAGAAGAGGAGGTAGAAAGGCTTATGATTGGGCATGCCAGTTTTTCCTTTATTTTTTTAATTTTTTATTTTTTAAAGAGAGTACAAAATAATACGAAAACAGAAAAATTAAAAGTGATACAGAATTTCACTTATCAAAATAATATGAATTTCACAGTATTTGTTGTAATGCATAGCATTAGCTTCCAATTAGTTATTCATATTACCAGTTATATGCATGCAAACTTGAAAGAAGAAAGAAAAAAATAAAAGAAATATATAAGAAATTAAGAACATAAAAAAGACAAACAATTGAAAAACAGATAGGGACAAGGGATCTTTGCCCCCAGGGCATGCTGAGATGGCAATTGAGACTGGGCATGGTGGCATGTGCCTATAATTCCAGCTCTTGAGGGGCTGTAAACAGGCGGGTCACTACAAGTCCAGTCTAGCAGTGAGACCCTGAACACCCTGTAGACCCATCCTTAAAATACAAAAAAAAAAAAAAAAGAAAGAAAGAAAGAAAAAGAAAAACAGACAAAACAAATTTAGCATTATCTGTGCCTTTCCACAGACCAGCAGGAATCCACAGTACAGTTGTCCAAACCATCCTGCCTATATACATAAATATATCTCTTTCCCCCACTCCTTGTCCTGTCCTCCTCAACTCAGTAACTCTTCCCTTTTAAAAAAGTTAATTCTCCTTTCCCAGTGTCTGTTATACCATTCAGATTCCATTTTCTCTTTCAGTTTCTCACACTAAGGAGACAATATGATGTTTGCATATGCGGGTCTAATTTATTTCACTTAAGAGTATGGTGTCTAGTTGCATCCATTTACCAACAAAAGCCCCAAATTTATCTTGTTGTATAGCTGAAAAATACTACATTGTGTAAAAATGCCACATTTTCTTTCTATTCCTCAGCTGAAGAACTGAAAATAGTTGGTCCTTCAACCCATCTGATTCACCAGAGAAGCCACTGGAATGCTCATTGTCTGCGCTCTTCACAAGGAGCTGTAATTTATCGTCTCCCGTATCTGTGCCCACTTAACACCCCAGCACCTAGGAGACTGGCATCATCTCTTACTCACTGTCAGAGGCAGGACACCAGGGATGCCATGAATATTTTACAAACACTCCCTGTACAGAGCAGGACACATCTTCACCATCCAGCAGGAAAGTCCAACCACGAGGTATAAGAAGGAAAGCCATATTAATATGCTGAGTTGTAAAACACTCAAGTCAACAGCCCCTAATAATGCCAGATGAGCTGATAATCCACTCCTGATAGGGACTATTGGACTAAATATATAGCTATGTTCTCTTTGCGCAATGGAAAGAAAGAGCTCTACTAACGAGGTTTAGAAATCATGCCTGCATCTTGTACTCTGAACAACTCTGATGAAGACAACATTATGCAGTGCATTAACTATTGTAATAATTATAATAATAAATTTTAAAAGATAAAATGAATAAAAAGAAAAAGAAAAAAATGATCATGCAGTGATGCAGTGAGCTTCCATGAGTGACTGTGTGGAGGACGCTTCTAACTGTATGTATGGCTAGTGGGGAAATTCTAAAGAAAATGCATCAGATCGGAATGAAGAACATGACAAAATTGGAAAGGGATATGGAGCATGGTGGTTAATACATAGGTCAATGACATCACTTTTAAAAGTATGTCTTAGACCCAACCTAAATACTGAAAGATACTTCCTAGACACATTTCAGGATTGTGATGAAATTAATTTCTGTTGGTTAAGCCACTGGTCTGTGTTGCATTGTTTTGGTAACACTAGAAAATGAATGAAAATAGTAAGGAATAGGATGAGAACATAGACAAACATTACTCAGAAGGCAGAGTTGGCAAGAATTGCTGAAAGAGCATGCATGGGTGAGGGAGAGGAAGGATTGAGGGTGCCCCCCAGCTTTGCAGTAGTGAGTTACACATGACAGGCACTTGGAGGAGCCATGCTTTGCTGTCAGATGTGGTGCACGCTGCCCTCCTGTCTCCTCTTCCTTCTGCACTTCATGTACCATTATAAAAGTGCAGAGGGTCTCGAGAAGTCATTCTGTTCCATAAAGAGAAGCATCTCCTGCTGGTTAGCCAGTTATATTCCCTAAAACACCTGACATAAATATATAACAGATCCAATTCTACACACCCAAAGTCTGATAGGACAAAGGAGAAGGGGGATGAGAAATAACACAGATAAAGTGTTTGCCTGTGACCATGGGTGAGGCTGTTTTGTCGTTTGTGACTTGACAGAAGTGGAGGAGAATCGGTATAAATAGGCACAGGTGCAAATGCACTTCTCTGTATGCGGAGGGTGAGAAGGCAGGCTGCTGTTCACAGCCAGTATTACCCAGTGTTCTGACTCGCTGGGGAGCTAATAAACTCTTGGGAGTGAAAGGAGTGGTAGTTAGTAACGGTAAATGATGAAAGTGTCAAACCAGAAGTAGTTACATTTATTTACAGCTTCCAAGTCCTTTTGGAGTCTAATGAAATTGTTAGTGATTTTATCACATTGAGTTATGAATTGCATGGGTCCACATCATATGAATTAGACAAGGAAGAGGTCCAGCTGAGGAGCAATTCTGGCAGGAGTGCTGGAGTTGGAAAGGCACCCTTTTGTTCCTGTCATGGTACATTTTGAAGGATGTGAGAAGAACTGGTAGATCCTGGAGGGAGGGTTCCATTGTCATGAGGACCAAGATTGTCATGTGGTCTTTCTGCTTCTTTCCACTTCTGAGTCATAAGGAAGATAATGAACAGCAGTGATACGATCAGCCCCTGCCTGGCTGTGCTCATGGCACTGACGTGTCGCGTTGGCATGTGCTTCCCGCTGTGCTGTCCCAAGAAGGTCCCATCTGGCCACAAGGGCACCGCTTCCATTATGAGGAAACAGCATTAGAACCAACTGCTGATATCCTACTAAGGAGCAAGAGTACTGATCACCATTATCAGTGCTATGTAAGGAAAGAAACGCGGCACACTGGTTTTGATCCACGGAGGCTGAAGAACCATGATAGCTAGAGGGAGGGCCCAACTCTAGACTGACCCAAGCGTTGGTGGAGAGGGGCACTAGGCTGCAGCAGGCCTTCCTAGGTCAAGTACCAAACTGGAGTGCGGACAGAAGGGAAGTTGGAAATATCACACCAGTGTAACTGTATGAAGCTGGTAATGGTACCAGGGTTAGATAATTGTGATAAGTTAAGGATAGATAAAGAGATAGATATATAGACAGGAAGATGGAGAAAGAAGAGTAAGTCACAAGTGATAAAAATGAGGGGCAAACAATAAGCAACTGTTTAAAAGGTAAATGGATTTTTATTTTTGAGGTCCTGGGATTAAGCCCACAGCCTCATGCATTGTAAGCAAGCATTCGCTCACTGAGCTGCTGTACCCCAGATTCCTGCATCATTTTTTGCAAATTTTGCAAATGTGTAAACATATCCAAGAATATTTCATTTAAAATTTTGAGAACCACAGCAATGAAAGCAGAAGTGTAGCTTCCCTCAAGGCCTCTGGGTACGGGGAGGCTCCAGCGGGGTTGCCAAGCTGACAAAGCAGGAAAAGGACCGTAGACTGGGCAGCAGCTGGTGCCAGCCAGGGTCCATGAGGCAGCACCATAGCCCTCCTGGCCTGGCCCGCCCTTCTGTCTGGTGGCAGCTACCTAAGAGAGCACACAAGGAGAGGTGCTGGCAAAGCAAATTGAAGCAAAGGTACAGAATGAAATTCTGAAGCTTATGCACTGACATATCTATGTCAGCAAGCTAATAAAGTGGCTCCTCCTCCTGTGTCTCTGGAGGCTGCACTGCCACGGCTCACTGAACATGAAGCCACATTCAGCCTTACAATTCAACTTTCCAATTTGCATTAGGAGAAAGATCATTCCCGTCTGATGAATGCCTCTCACATGTGATAGCTTATGAGCAATGTCTTAGAAAATTACTTCCTAGTCAATGAAACACAGTTCAGTTTTCCATTTTTTATTATTATTTTTAAAGACAATACAAGATAGTAATGTAAAAGAAAAAATTAAAAATGATACAGAATTGCACTAAACAAGATAATATGAATTTGACAGTGTTTGTTGTATTGCATAGTGTTGTCTTCAAATTAGTTGTTCAGGGGCTGGGGCGATAGCTCCATGGCACAAGTGCCTGCCTGGCAAGTGCAAGGTCATGAGTTTGAATCCTGGCCCTGCAAAAAAAAAATACATACATATATATATATATATATATATATATATATATATATATATATTTGTCCAAATTACCAGATGTATGGATCCAAAATTGGAAAAAGGAAGGAAGAAAAAGTAAAGCAAGTTATGAGAAATTAAGAAGAGTAGAATGGAAAAAGAAGATAAGAAAACAAAGAAAGAATAGTAATGAGTCATTAACTGCTCTTTCCATCGACCAGCAGCAGTCCACAGTACCATGGTCCAAACCATCCTGCTTACATACACAGGTAGACCTCTTTACCCCCACTCCCTCTCCTGTCCTTCTCCTCATCTCAGAAATCCTTTCCTTTTGAACAGGCTCATTCCTCTTTCTCAGTATCCGTTTTACCCTCCAGATTTTATTTATTCTTTCCAGTTGCTACACTAAGGGTACAATCCATGCTTGCACAGTGGGTCTAATTTATTTCACGTAAGAATATGCTTTAAAAACCAATGCTTTAGCTAAGTCTCCCTGGCCACATATTCATGTTATATTGATAGTCAATCTCAGTTATCTCAGTTTTAGAGTATTTTTCTGTAGTGTTTTTCCAGAAAACACAGGAAGAGTGTTACCAACATGAGTAAAGCAGGTCAATCCAAAACATACTTTGTACAACTCGAAGTACAGTACTGCTGTGCACAGGTCTTTGGACAGAGTCTCCTTTTCTTGTCTTTCACAAGCTATTTATTCTTCAATTGCCTTTTAGAGGAAATTCTAACAAGGACAGTTATCTAATAGTTAACACACTTCAGAGGATTAACGATGACTACATTTTCCAGAAAAATATGTTGAAAGTGGAGGATTCATGGAGTTGCGTCATGATTAATTACAAGTTGTAGAGATACCTGGCCCTTCTTCCAAGTCCTCTTGATGCTTTCAACTCAGCATTTACACATTGAATATTTTACATCTATTTTATTGGTAGCATTGTAGCAAGAATCCATTTGGAGAGGCTGCTTGTGCTCCAGCCACACATACAGATAAATATTCTACTATTTTCAGGCACTGGTTCTAATTCTTACCTTGTCTTTCCACATTGGAGTTTTCCACCCAGTACCATAATCCTCTTGTTAATCTCTGAAGTGTTAGGATTTTGAAGCCATCAAAGTACTCATGTTAGTGACATTAGAAACACCACTACTCATAGTAGCACTCTGTTCTGTTGATAGGTACACTTCACGGTCAACTTGGTCAGCTCAGGGTCTGCCTAGAGGATCATCAAAGCACATTTCTGGGTGTGTCTGGGTGGCTGATGGATGCATGACCTTGGGAGGACCTTGAGACCTGCACTGGACCCTTGATGCCTCCTCTCTGCTCTTCTTCCCCCTTGCCCTGCTTTTCTGCCACTGCAGAGTGAACAGTCAGTCCTGGTCATGCCCTTCCACCATGAAGCTTCTTTAGCTGCCCGGCCACAGACTGATCCTTCTGAGCCAAGTAAACCTGACCTTTTATTGTGAGTGTTAAGTATTTTGTATAGCAGCAGGGAAGCTGACCAATGAAACACTTTATTGATTAAATGTGTTGAGTAGTGAACTTTGACTCATGTCTTTATAGATAACAGTTCACACCAGGAGGAAGCACTGAATTGCAAGATCCAACTCTTGGAAAACCTAAATATAGTACACGTTGTCTGCTTGGCAAATAGAATTCTCTTTACTAAGCCTGCACCTCCACTTGCAGCAGAAATAAAATCTCCTGCGGCATATGGATGGAGCCCCACATGAGACTTGGGAAAAGACCCATGCTACTAGAAGTCATCCTTTTCCCATTGCAGTGCTGTTAATAGGTCACAGGGAAGATGTGTTACCCTGAGAGCCATTTTGGAGTGCACCAGGAACAGCTTTGACTACATACACACCAGCAGTTATGTACACACTTGTGGAGCAAGAGCCAGGAAAGGAGTAAAAGGGAACATTGTCCCATCCTGAACTCTGACTTCCAAAGGTTTCAGATAGTGTGTGTAAATACAAGATATAGCATACATATCCCTCTATACAATATTAAAGTTTATAGAACTTTTAAAAAGAGGTCACACAGTACAGCAGTGAATATAGCATGTGTCAGTATGACTCTGCTTTAATGGGAGAAATATAAGCATTCTTCACATAGGAAGGACCCGCCTGAGCTAAGGAGGTCATTACACTCATTATACAATAGTCATATTATACTAAGGCTTCTATTGCTATCCTCAAAAAACCCACAGACACTGTCAGGGTGTGCATTTCCTCTTAAGAGCATGCTGACACATAACACCCTAAAGGTTATTGATTCAATTTAACCATTAACAAAGGGGCCAGGGAGATAGCTCCATAGAGTGAGTGCTTGCCTGGCAGGCATAGGGTCCTGAGTTCAATTCCTGGTACCGAGAAAAAAAAATTAACGAGTGTTTTAGTTACTTTCCTCTCCTTGCTGGAACAAATACCTGACACACAAGCTTAGGGGTGGAAAGGTTTATTTAGCACACAGTTACTGGAGGTTTTGTAATTTAAAGCAGCCAAAATTACCTAGTGAGGCCTTGAGACTCTATGCCACGGTGTCCAGAATGATTTACTCCATACCTCTGAGAGAGATTGCCACCTGGCAAGGGCGGGGGTGGGGGAGAGCCTCTGACAGCATGTGCTGTTAGTTTAGTGGTTGGCGCCTCTCTTGGTGGTGCCCCCTCAAGCCCCGCCCCAGGACCTTCGGCTCCGCCCCTTGAGCCGAGTGCTTGACAGCCTCATGATTTACATGAGGCTTTTGGGAGACAACTACATACAAACCACAACAACAAGCTCATGCATTCACCTGAGTGGTGAAATCAGAGTCAACCTTCATGTTTAGCTGGCTTCTATGAATGAGTAGTCCACCCAGACAGTAGAATATTAATTGAGTGCTAATATAGAAATGAGCTCTCAGATTGTGAAAAGACAGGGAGAAAGCTTAAATTCATACTAAATGCGAAAGAATCATAACATACTATATGTTTCTAAATATATGACGTTCTAGAAAAGACAAAGCTATGCGGACAACAAAAATGATCTGTGGCTTCCAGAATTTGATGGGGAGTGAGGCTGACCAGGCAGAGCATGAGGGATATTTAGGGCAGTGAAAGAAAGTATCATGTTTGATAGAACTAGAGACATGCATTGTACAGTTGTCCAAGCCCATGGGATAACAAGGAGCAAGAATAAACCTCGATGTAAACTATAAACTTTGGGTGACAATGACACGGCCATGTTGGTCTATCAGCTATTACAAATGTACTATGCTGGTGCAGAATGCTAATGAGAGGGGACAGAGTGCATGCAGGAAGTATGTGGGAAAACTTGTTAATTTTACCATTATCTAAAACAACTTTAAAAGTAGGTACATATGTATATATGAATGTACTAATAAATATGCACATCCATATTTATTGTAGGTACATATGTGCATACATATTTATTAGTTCATATTAGTCAAATTAGTTTACATTCCTTGTGAGGAATCAGTACATGAAGGCCACACACTGTGTGTGTGTGTGTGTGTGTGTGTGTGTGTGTGTGTGGCCCGCTCAGCCCACCCTGAGGGTGGAGCTGGCATGATACGTGGTGCGAGGGTTGGAACCACGGTCCCTGAGCACTTGCCTAAGTTTGCCTAAGCAGGCACTTCAGACCACTGATCTATCTCACCATCTCAAATGTAACACATCAGTTGTCTGGGTGGACTGAGGTCAGAGAGTCAAAGAAAAGCAAAGATGTGGACCAAGGAGGGAGGTTTTAGAAATAGAATGCACAGGTTCAGGTGACCACCTTGTTGTATTCATGGTTCATAAGGGAAACAATTTAATGCCGGATATATAATTTATAGGATTACTTTGTATTAGTCACTTAAAGAGTGAAATACGAAAGAGCAGAGATCTGTCCATACCCTGAAGACCCAAAGAATCCAGCTGAGGGCCTGGAACCCACAGCAACGTCCTTCATGAGTCCAGAGAAAGACTGCAAGTCCAGGACAATGTCTCATTCAAGTCTGCCTTATGCATTTGTGCTGGAAAGGCCCACAGGTAAGCTGCGGAGGCTAGAAAGTCTATGCCAGTGGGATGAAGGATGTGTGTCAGCAAGCTGAGAGACCCGCCCAGGAGCCAGGAAGCAGTGTGTAAAGTAATGACCAGCACTCCCCACAAAGTTCTACAATTGTCTTCAGCAACAGCCAAGTCCTGGGCCTCTCCAGTGATGAGAACAGCCAAGGTCATATCAGGAACGTCAACGTGACAAGCACCTCTAGACGAACCAATAGCATCACCTCTTCCTTCCCAGTTCTTGCTATGCTGCTGGAAGCAATCTTCGGCTGGGTCCTCCACAGTCAGCCCGGTGCTGATTCAGTTCGGCTGGTGGCTACAGGTTGAGCGTCAGTTGTCCACACACCACATATTTCTATGTGAAAACAGTGGGTAATAATAATGACTTTTTCTCTCTAAGAAAATTTGAAATGATGCAGCATGTGGATTAGTACCTAGTTTAGTAACTTATCTAGTGCTAATTTTTTAAAGTTGGCAGTGGTAGTAGTAGTAGTGTTATGCACCTATTTTTTCTGAAAATGAACATCAGAACAATTACCTACATATTGTCACCATTTGAGTTGGTGTCTGATATCCCAACCACCCCAGAAGTGGGTTATGTTTAGGAGGAGAGTTCTGAGCACTTCACCAAGTGTAAGGCCACTATGGCTCCGGTCATGATAGATGAAAAGATGACTCAAGCTTCACAGAGACTGAGCCTGCATGGCCTGGTTTTGTGGCTAGCATAGGGATGGGTAAATGGAGCTGTCACAGGGAAACAGCCACTCAGGATCATAAGAGCATCCCATGTGGCAGAGTTGTCCATGGATGGCACATGCTGCCTGGCCAGAACAGAGGTCTCTGCCAGTAGGAGGCTTGGTGTCAGATGTGTGGGTACCAAGAGCCCAGCATGATGGCTCCCCACTTGGCGATTTCACAGACTAACTTGAGGCAGCTTTATAAAGACAGAACTTATATGTGTTTCCCGGAAGCCACTGCTAGAGGACGTCTAAGCATGGGGATCTTCAGTTAGATTAGATGGCTTGTAAGCTCCCAGAGCTAATAAAAATCTGGGAAGTGCTCTTCCCCTCTGCTGAAGGTTCATGAGGACTTTCAGAATACTCATGCGTTTGCTTTTATTGCCTGATTTTTTGCGCTCCTTCTCTGAATCCTGTATTTGCCTCCTGCTGACATTCTTTTTTTTTTTTCCAGCTCCTCGCACTGGACTGTTGGTTCTTTAGCAAGGATAGGACCGTGGCCTCCTGCACCCGGCATTGCTCAGGGAAGGCACTTGCTCATCTTCTGCATAGGCTGCTCCCTGACCTGCCCCAGATGCCTGGGACGCTGCACTGCAGGGCTGTTTCTGTTTTCTATCAGAGCACTAAAGCACTTCTAGCAAACTAGTTAAACCAAGGGATCTTCTATAATTTTTTTAAGTCATTTCAGGGAATAATTTAGGAGACAGATTTCCTGCTAAGTGTAAAATATACATTACTAAGAGAAGCAGGGAAATCTCCTTTTATTATAACTGGTAAATAGTTTATAGACTACACAAATAAAGCTATAAAAAACTAACTAGTATTAAAATTACCTACCCAGCTTAGGTGCAGCCTAAGTGCCTTTTACACAACCTCGTTCAGCAAACTCCACTGTGGTGGAAAATATCAATTATCTGTGTTCTAAAAGGCTGTGAAAATTCCAGAAAACAAATCGAGTATTGTCCCTAAAATATTAAAAGCAGAATGACCAACATGGAAATTTTTTAAATTGTAGAAACACTATATGCTAAATGGAAATTTTTCAGTCTACCTGAGTCCGCGTATTACAGCAATGCAGCCATGTTTGGAGCCTAGGGATCAGGATACGTGGCGTGGCTCACCTGGTGAATTTCTTTTTATTCCTTTCTGTCTCGATAACCTTGTACGGCTCACTGTCACAGGGTTGCAGTGCTTGCTGGAGACAAAGGATTCCTGCACCTGTGAACTGATAGGCAGTACACATCCCTTCAGCTTCTTCAGACATCAGCCAGCTCTGAAGGGTGATATGAGGCAGAGTCTCCACCCACAAGGAATTCTATTCCTGCTCCACACCACCTTCAGCTTTGATCTCCCTGCCTCTCCCCATTTCCTCGTCATTTCCTTCATCTCTCTTCCCTCTCTTTTCCCTCTAACAGAGCCATGTTGAAGTGCAAATGACTAACCCTGAGGTTCCACTTAAATGTTTCACTGTAACTAAGCCCATGCATGACTCAGCTTTCTGTTGCTGTCACAAATGCATAAGATAAACAACTTCATAGAAGAAAGGATTATTTTGACTCAGAGTTTCAGAGGTGTGGGAGGCAGCCTATCATAGCAGGGAAAACATGGCTGAATAAAGTTATTCATCTAATGATTAGGATGTAAAAGAGAGAAAACAGAAAGGGACCAGAGTCCCACAGTCCTTTCTAAGGTCACACTCCCAGTGAGCTCACTTCCTGCCACTAGTCACCACCTCGCAAATACTGTTCCCTCCCCCACAACAGTGCCAGGTGCTAGGGGTCAAATCTTTAATACACAGGCCTTTGGGAGACACTTATTTCTGCCATACAGTTTTAGTTTATTATTTTTCCATGGATCATGTCTTTGGTGTTGTATTAAAATCATTGTCATTCATAAGATCATCTAGAATTTTTCCTTTGTTATCTTCTAGGAGTTTTACAATACTTAGTTTTATATTTAACATCTTGATTCATTTTATTGAACACTTGTAAAACTTTTATCTATATTCTTTCATTAAAAATCTTTCTTTATGTTATGGTCAGCTCAGTGTGCCCTGGGGGTGGGGCTGGCACAGCATGTAGTGTCAGGGATCTAACCATGGTCCTTGCGGTTGCCTAAGCTTGCCTCACTGCCCCCCCCCCTTTTTTTGACAGGTGTAAATACAGTTGTCCCAGCACCATTAATTGAAAATATTACCTGGGGTCATATATTACCTTTGGCATTCTACATATTTGTTGATGGGTCTGCACCCATACAACAGTCTGCTGGGTCCTCATGTCAGCCAGTCAGCATGGAGTGGGGAACCAAGACCAAGACAGGCTGCTCCTAGATGGACTTCAATATTCTCCCTCCACCCCATTAACCTTGAACTTCCTCTTTTATTTTTTGCACATGGAACAAGCCTTCCTCAATCAGCACCTGCGACAACATGGACACCATACTGCCCGTGCAAGCTCCACCCCAACCCCACCTGATAAATTCTTTGTCTTGGTGCCTCCTCCCCAAGGGTCCTTGCTTCTCTTTGGCAGTCCTCCCTTGCAGAGCAATAAGTTTCCTTCACTTCTCTCTCCCTTCTCTTTTGCACCAGAGGAAGAAACCTTTGTATATCATAATATACTTACTTACATGTGCATCCATTTTCAACATAGACGTGATACCTAGAAATTAGTCATATAGAACTATAAGCTTATTGTTATAGAGCTCAAATATTTTTCAATAAACTAACTACAATGACTTGTATATATTTACAAGTAAACAAATAAATAAACTTCACAGAGATGTATATTATCCCAGAATTACTTTTATCCCCAGTGCAACATTTGTATTTTCAAATGATAGAGAAATAAAAAGAAAATCTGCTATCGTTTTTGTCAGCCCTAGTCCATTTTGTGTCACTTTTTACAGAGTTGCCTTCTTCCTATATTGCACTCTGAGTCCATCTTGGATGTTTGATTTCCACAACTACCAAACAGTGATATCCAGACAAGTGTACCAAGAGCGGAAGACAGGAACACATTGGCTTTAGCAAGCACATTTCTAGAAGGTTCTCAGTGGACTTGTTTTCTTATTACTCATGGATGGTTCTGGGTGTCTGCTGGGGGAAGCCTATCATAGGAGGGTAAATCTCTTGGGTTGGAATGGTGTCTTGACCAATGTGGCCAGTGTAATCCAGCTGCATTTCTGCATTTCTGGAGCAGGTCAGACCTTCATGGTGGAACACCTGTGGCTGTTAGGTAGCTAGTAGCCTGCACTGTACCACAGCAGTCAGGGATGGTCATCCCCCGGATGGCCATACTCATTTCTGAAGAGTCAATAAAGAAAGGCCAGCCGGTCTCTGTGCTGTTGGGTTAGACTATAGCTAATAGCACACTGTTCAGGCTTTTATTCTTTTTCTTGTTTTGGTGTTGACTTTGTGTGAAAAGTATTTTATTCAAGAGAAACAGAAATGACAAAGGACTTGCTTATGTTAACATTAGAAAAGTTTCCTAAGATCAGGGCATTCAGAAGCTCTGGAGATGACCCATCGACTGTTGAGTGAATAAAGAAGATGTGTATTTTTATACAGTGCAGTACTACTCTGGCCTAAAGGGGGATCAGCTCGACATATTGCTAGCTGAATGGATGCACCCCGAGGACACGTGCTTAAGTAAGAGAAATCAGATGCATGTGTGCTAACACCCCATTACCTCTCTGGTGAGAGAGACTGAACGCACAACTGAGGACCAAAATGTATGATAGATATTGTGAAATAGGAATATAATGCTCAAATAGAAAGAGAACTATGGATAGGGAATAGGAAAGGAAGGAATGGAAAAGAAAAGAATGCAGAGAAAAGAAGGAAAAATAGAAATGGAAGCAAATCTTTTGTAAATAAAGAGGAGAAGAGGGGTTGAAGGGAGGGTAAGGAAATGGAACAAAAAAAGTTACATCATGTACAGGTATATATTTCTCATGATGAATGTGATTATTATGTGTACCTAAAATCTACCAATAACTTATTTAATGA
>PVKN010011145.1:0-21995 GCA_004027915.1 Capromys pilorides
GTACAAGGGATTGAACTCAGGACTTTGTGCTTGCTAGGCAAGCACTTATTCTACTAAGCTATCTCTCCAGTCCCTACTTCTTCCTTTCTAAATTTGGTTCTAGCACTGTGTTGAATAAGAGTGTGAAAGCAATCATCTTTGCCTGGGTCCCAGTCTCAGGTAAAAAGCAGTTAGCTTCTCCTTGTTGAGATATTAGCTACAAATATGTATTCATCAAGTTGAGGGATGTTTGCTCAATTCCAAATTTGCTATGTTTATCATGAATGAGTGCTGAATTTTATTCAACTGTTTTTTGATCAATGAATGTGATCATGTATTTTTTTTCTTTAATTAGTGGCTGATTACACTGACTTACAAATATTACACTACTACTATATTCCTGCAAAAAAAAATTCCACTTGGTCCATGGAATATAACTTTTAATTTATTGCTGGATTCTGTTTGCTAAAATTTTGGTGTGGGTTTTCATGTAAGTTCAGGTCCAAAGGCTTTGTGTGTGTGTGTGTGTGTGTGTGTGTGTTTGTGTGTGTGCTATACTGTCTTCGCTTGATTTGGGTATCAGAATAATAATGCTGGCTTCAAAAATGAATTTGGAGGGCCGGCGAGATGGTTCAGTGGTCTAAAGCGCCTGCTTAGGAGGGCTCAGGCAACTGCGGGGACTGCAGTTCGATCCCCGGCACCACGTGCTGCGCCAGCGCCACCACCAGGGCAGGCTGAGCCAGCCACAAAATGAATAAAGAAAGAAACAAACAAACACAACAAGCAAACAAATAAATAAATAAATAAAAAATTTAAAAAAAAATGAATTTGGAAGTGCTTCTCTTATTTTTTTGAAATAGACTGTGTAGAACTGGTGCCAACTCTTCTCTAAGTGCTTGGTAGAATGAATTCACCTGTGAAATGACCTTGGTCTCAAGGTTTTTACAAATTAGAAATTTTTAAAATTAGAAATTCAGATCTTTAATAGTTACAAGACTGTTTACAACTTCTATTTTATTGTTTATATTTATTGATTTATCTTTGTCTTTTTGAGACAGGGTCTCAATGTGTAGTTCAGGCTGGCCCTGAGCTTGCTTTGTAGTCCAGGCTGGTCTCGAACTTCAAACCATCCACTTGCCTCAGCCTCCTGAGTGCTGGGATTAGAGACATGCTCCACAGAACTTCTGTTTTAGACTAGGCACATTCAATAAACTTGTACTTTAAAGAATTGGCCCTTTAAATTTATGTTGTTGTATTTACATTGTGCATTTGTTTACATTTATATTATTATGGCACACATGTGGTTTTTATCCTCATTTCTTGGCATGTAACTTCTAAAACCCTTGGAACTGCCAGACTTGCAAGACTGTCCTTTGGATGCTAATGAGATGACTGGTTAGGGGTTGGCTATCAAGTGCAAGGCATGATTAGAGGGGTTAATTCCTTCACTGTTACCCTTCAACCTCCTGTGAACTGGAGAGAGGGACTGAAGTTTAAGTTGATTCACTCAGTCATGCCTACATAACAAAACAAAAGGTCAGGATTCAGAAGGGATTATCCATAGCTGAATGTGTGTAGGTACTTGCAGGACAGCACAAAAGCGCAGATCCTCTGCACCCCTTTCCACATACCTTGCTTGGTGCATCTCTCCCATGACTGTCCATCCGTAGCCTTTGAAATATACTTTATAATATCCTGGGAAAATGTGAGCATTTTTCCCTGAGCTCTGAGTGGCTCTACCAAATTAAATGACACCAAGCAGGGTACCGTGGGAACTCTCACTTACAGCTGTTTGTTGGTCAGAAGTATAGATCTCCACCTGTCCTTGCAACTGGCATTTTAAGGTGGGGAGGTAGTTTTGTGGGGCTGAGTCCCTAACTTATGGGATCTGATGCTGTCTTCAGACAGAAGTTAAAGAATTGAATAGAATCAGAGGATACTTAGTGGGTGTCCACTGAAGAAGGTGGAGAATTATTTGGTTGATAGGTAGGAGAAAACCTTCAGGTCACAGAGGGGAAATATTTGTGTTCAGTGTGATAGTGGACAGCAGTATAAAAAAAGCACATTTGGTTTCATCTTTCTCTTTAGTAGAATTGCATTATTGCCCTTTTCATTTTTTACTGGCCACAGAACCTATAGTTATATCGCCTTTTATTTTTCTTCAATCTTTTTGTCAGTCTAGCTAGAGGTTTATCAACCTCATTGATCTGTACAGGGAATCAATGCTATTTTTTCCCCCTTATTTTCTTCCTTCCAGCTGCCCTTAGTTTACTTTGCTCTTAATTATCCAGTTCACTGAGACAGGAGCTTAGATCATTGATTTGTGGCCTTTGCTTTTCTTCTCTTAGCACTGCTTTAACTACATCTCACAAATTTTGATGTGTTGTCCTCTTTAACCTATTATTCAGACGTGTTTAATTTCCCAGTATATGAACATCTTGTTACGTTGCTGTTATTTTCTAGTCATTCTGTTATTATCAGAGAACCACACTGTAGATGATTTCAGTCTTTTTAATATAGTTAAATTTGTTCTGTGACTCAGGAAGTCATCTTTCTAGAACACTCCTCCTCCTGACAGCTATGATTTGCTGGATCTAAGAGAAGGATGTTGAAGTCCCTAACTAAAATTGTGGTTTTCTAAGTGTCTTCCTTTTGCTTCACGTACTTAGAGACACTGTTGTCTGGGACATACCAATTTAGGATTTATCTTCCTGATATACTGTGACACTTTTAACATCATGTAATCTTCCTCTTTGTGCTCACAGTCTTGTTTGTTTGGAAACCTATATTAATATAGCCATAGTGGCTACAGTCTATCTTTTTCTGCCTTTTTACTTTCAACCTACCTATGCTGTTGCAATTGATCTTTTTTGTTGTTGGTTTTTTAAGGTACCAACAATTGGACTCAAAATCTTGCACTTGCCAAGCAGGAGCTATACCACTGAGCCATAGCCCCAGCCCTTACAGTAGTACCTGAAGTGATTTCCTTACAGATTAATATATAGTTGAATTCTTATTATTATTGGAGCTATTTTTAGTTGCTTTATGTATAACCCATTTACATTTAATTATTGCTTAGTCTGCCACTTTTTTGTTTTGTTTTTCTTTTTAATTTATTTTCCTTTTTCCTACCATTCTATAGGCCCAGTGAATGCCTATGATTTCATGTTGCCTCGGCATAATTTTTTTTTTTTTGGGTGGTATTTTGGATTGAACTCAGTGCTTCGCAGGCAGGCATTTATGCCACTGAGCTATCTCCCTGGCTATAGTTTTAAATAGAAGTTTAACTCCCTTTTACCTGGAAGTATGCCAGTCTCAGTCCCCCTTGATGTAGTTTCCAATGCCACACTTCCCTGGATTAGAATTACGGTTTGATAGTCTTTTGTTTTTAGGACTGGCCTCATGTTTCAAGTGAGAAATCTGCAGTCATTCAAATCATTGGTTTTTCACAGCAACATGGCATTTCTGTCAGGCTCAACTGAAGCATGACTCCCCCAGCACCCAACTTATTTGCCAGAAGAGGCATTGTTCTCAGTGGAAACTCAACACTGGCACCTCAGCAAATACAGGATGTCCTAAAAAAGAGGCAAGCTAAGGGCTAGATATAGCTTGGTGGCACAAGCTCCTGCCTGAAAGGCACAAGGCCCTGAGTTCAATTCCTAGTACAACAAATAAACAAAAAGAGTTAAGCTGTAGCATGGAATCTTCTAAGCTCTGGGTTATCTGAAGACACCCAAACATTTACACCACATTCCCTGAGGACTTTGTCCACTGAGGCACTGGACATTTAAAGAACTTTGGCTTTTTTTTTTGGTCTCTGCAGCCCAAGTGAGATGATGAAGGGAATATGATCCTTCAGAAAGCGTCGTAACAAGACGGACACGTTGTGCCACCACTGGCAAATGTGGCTATCCCACCAAGTGCAAGAGAAAGTATAACTGGAGTGCACAAGCTAAAAGGTGAAATACCACTGCAACTGGTTGAATGAGGAACCTAAAAATTATATATAACAGATTCAGGCATGGATTCTGTGAAGGAACGACACCTAAACCCAAGAGAGCTGCTGTTGCAGCATCCAGTTCATCTTGAGAATTGCAACAATCACTCAGAATAAATGCTTTGGTTTAAAAAGATAAGAAAAAAGAAAGGAGGAAAGAAAGAAAGAAAGAAAGAAAGAAAGAAAGAAAGAAAGAAAGAAAGAAAGAAAGAAAGGACAGACAGACAGACTACTTGACACTACTTGGACCGTAGTGTTTACTACCATCTTCCCACCTAATGCCCTTCCTTCTTTCTAGCCCTATAAAAAGGCCTGCTTATCTTTGTCCCTTATAGATGGCCTTTTCACCCTGTTTCCTTGAAGTGCAGGCACAATAAATTCCACATGACGTTGCCTTTACATAAGCCTGGTGGTCTTGGCTGGCCTCTTCTCACACTGTTCCTTACAGTTTCTATCCAGTGCCTTTCAAGATTTTTGTTTTTAGTTTTTTGAAATTTGATTCTGTTGTGGCTTAGAATGCCTTATCTTTGGGGTTCACTTAGCTTCTTGACCATGCAGATCTTTCACCACATTTGTTAAGTTTTCAGGCAGTACTTCTTCAAATATTTTTTCCATCCCATACTATTTCTCTTGCTTTCTGGGGTTCCAATAACATGAACGTGGATCCTCTGTTATTACTCTTTAGCTCCCTAAGATTGGCTATGTCTGCCCTACCCTCTTTCTCTCTCTCTCATCTGTTTTTTCTCTAGGGGGATCGAAGCACTGACCAAACACTACTTCATCCAACCTTGGTTCTCCTTGTCATTGCTGGACAGAACTGAAAATTCCTTGCTGCTTCCGCTGATATCACCAGAAAAAGAAGGGCTCAGTGCCATTTCTTACTACCTCACTGCCCATGGGTGAGGGTAATTCAGATTCCTGCTCCATCCTTGTTGACACCACCTCAAGGGGCAAAGCAGAGGACTGATGTACACTGTCTTATTGCTGTCACATGGGGACAGAAGTGTAGCTTCCTCTTAGCCTCACTGGCCCTGTGAGGAGGAGTGGTTCAGGTTTTCCCTTAGTGTTTGGCTGTGTGGCAGTGTTATCGAAAGTACCTTTTTTTATTTTATTTTATGTATTTAGTACACGGTCTACAGGGCCTCATCACACAGATCAGACTTATAGTGATCCTCCTGTTTTCAACCTCCCAAGCACTGGGATTACAGGTGTGTGCTTCCTTGCCCAGTCTCAGCCAAATTCTCAGCGCACCCTAGGAGCAGGGGCCAGCATGGCATGACCTAGGTTCCTGCCTCTGCCTAAGCAGGTGTTTTAGTCCACTGGAGCTCTCTGGCCAGCCCTCCAAAGTATTTTTCTGATCTTCAAGGTTGCTCCTTTCATAGTCCTAGGCAAGAGGAAGCAGGCTTTTCTGGGGGTTGTGTCTATTGGCAGTTTCAGATTTTTGGTTTTTCGGGAGGCTTAACTAAACAAGTGAGGCAGGAGGCAAAAACATAAACCCAGGGACTCATTCCTCGAGTGAGGAATATGAGATTACTCAAGTTATAAAGTTCCTAACCAGTCTGCTTTCTGCTTTGCATCTTTCAAGTCTTCTTATATTTGTTCTGTTACTGCCCCTCCCCCCTTAAGCTGTAAGAGGGAAGGAATATGTGAATTTCTGCTTGGCACACACCTGTAATCCCGACACTGAGGAGGCTGACACAGGAAGATCACTACGAGTCTGAACTGCATAGTGCTTCCCTGTATCAAGGAGTTAATGTTCCTGTGTTCTAACCATAAAAGTTCTTATGAAGGAGACACAGAGTAGGGATGAAGCATACATGTTTGCAATAGATTTTCCCCGTGATTCTGATGCAGAGTCAGCTATGGGAGTGAATACTTCAGACTGACACTCCATAAATGACCATTTTGTGTAGGTACTTAAATGTCCCATACTGCTTATAGATTAACTAGATCTCATGTCTGTGTCAAGAAATCACTGACCGGGGCCGGCAAGATGGTTCAGTGGTCTAAAGCGCCTGCTTAGGAAAGCGCAGGCAACTGCAGGGACTGCGGTTTGATCCCCGGCACCACATGCTGCGCCAGCCCCACCACCAGGGCAGGCTGAGCCAGCCATAAAATAAATAAGTAAACAAACAAATAAATAAAAATTAAAAAAAAAAAGAAATCACTAATAATCTGACACCATGTCTTAGTCATTACTGTCTCCTAGATACCCAGAACAGGACCTAAATCCCAGTAAATATGTACTGACTGAATTAAGCATAACTCTGACTTTTTGATGAGATGATAATATTAGTTATATTTATAGTAATCTATATAGCATGATAGGTAGGGTGTGACACAGCTAAACAAATTTAAATGTAGCAGACAGGGCTACCCAAGGTGTGGTCCTCAGACTAGTGCCATTTTATGGAATGTTTAAATTGGTCTATAACAGGGCTGGCAAGATGGTTCAGCAGTCTAAAGTGTCTGCTTAGGAAAGCTTAGGCAACCACAGGGACCACAGTTTGATCCCTGGCACCATGTGCTACGCCAGCCCCACCCCCAGGGCAGGCTGAGCCAGCCATAATTAAAAAAAATAATAATAAAAAAAATAAATTGGTCTATAACAACTACAGAAATAAATGGTAAAAGTCTAGAAACTTTCAGAGCAGTTTGCTATAGTTCTGTTAAACTTAATAAAGAATTAGGGCTTCTAAGGTTATTATTTTAAATATGGTAAAATATATATAATGTAAAGAATTCAGCATCATTAAGTACATTTACATTGTTCTATAGCCATCAACACAATAATCTCCAGAACTGCAAATATATGCCTATGTGAAACAACAGGCTTTTCTCCCGAGCTACTGGCAAGCATATTGGAAAACATGTATGTATCTGTGTGTGTGTGTGTGTGTGTGTGTGTGTGTGTATGTGCATTTTTGTTATTTCCCTCCCCTCCATGGTACTGAGAATGGAACCCAGGATCTTGTGTATGCTATGCAAGCGCTGTACCAGATACATCTACAGTTCCTGCAGATCTTTTATTAAAATTCAATTTTCCTAGTAATTCAACTTTACTTCATTTTATTGAGGTTTTAGTCTGCAATAGCTCTGAAATGAACACAAATACACAAAGTGATGCTTCCCTGTGGACAGTAAGAGAGCCCTGTCAGACTACCCAGGATGTGCTTACCAGCAGCCCTGTCTGTAGCGCGTACGTGTTGCCTCGGATCACCCGTCTGTCATACATTATGTTTCCATAACGCACAGGTTCTTCTTCTCTGTAAAATAACAAGTTCTAAGTAAATATTTTATCTATGATATCTTTAAAGGAAACTCATTTTTAATACAATTTAGACTAAAATTATTTTTCAGAGAATAGATGTATGTTATAGTCCATAAAACAAGGAGACAAACAGCTACTGTTTGGCAATGCTTAACGATATGCCGGGCTCCTTTATGCTATTATTTTATTTACTGCTCACAACAAGCTTTGATTTGGGAATTATGATTCCTTTTTGGCACAAGAGGAGAAAGACTCAAAGTCATCTTGCTAGTAAGTGGAAGAGCTGGACTTAGGCTACAGGTCTGTAATCTTATTTCACTTAATAAATGTGAAAACGGGCCATCTGAAAAGGAACTTAATCTAAAGAACTCAAAAAAGCTTGATTTGAGTATTGAAAAGTTATGCAAAGCAAACAATCCAGCTAAAAATATAACAAGTCAAATTCCTCATTGTTCTTTAAATTCAAAGATGTTTAAAAGGTACTGTTGAAACTACTAATAAAATTTTAATTTCAGGGTTCAGAATGATCAATGGTCAAAAACACAAACATGCAGACGATATTTTAAGTCCTTAGAAAGATAACCTATTAATAGCCATGAAGCCAGACTTCCACCCACACTAGCAGCACACTACCAGAAAGGACCTGACTGTACCAGCTTATCACACACTGAAGCCACATCCTGACCGACTTTACTGTTCATTTCACGTGGCCTTTTGCAATTCTGAGCTCCACTGGGCACTTCTTCATGCAAGTGCCATTTCCCCATGATACAAATATATCCTATGTTGGGGGCCGGGGAGACAGCTCCACGGCACAAGTGCCTGCCTGGCAAGTGCATGGTTGTGAGTTTGAACCCTGGTCCAGCTAAAACATACAAACAAACAAACAAACAAACCAAAACCAACAGACAAAAAACAAATACATCCTATGTTTCTTTTCTTAAATTTTCTAAAGTTATTCTTTTTTTATTATTACGGTTAGCTCAGCCTGCCCTGGGGGTGGGGCTGGTGCAGCATGTGATGCCGGGGATCAAACCACAGTCCCTGTGGTTGCCTAAGCTTTCCTAAGCAGGCGCTTTAGACCGCTGAGCTATCTTGCCAGCCCTCTTGTTAAAATTTTAATTCCTTCCTTCACCTGTTCTGCTTGTGTTTTCTGCTTCTCTGGCTGTTCTTTCTCAGTCTTTGTGGCTCCTTCTGTACTAGAGGAGCCCTCAAGGTTTTCCCTTGCCTATTCCTTAGAGGAGCTCATCCATTTGTAAAGCTTCAGTTATGATCCATAAACCAATTTTATTTTGTTTTTAGCTCAGAAAGCTTCTGTGAACTTTAGATATATCCAGTTGCCCTCTTGGATGTCTGGAAGGCAAACTCAAATTTAATTATCACTTCCCCGTTTCAAGTTTGTTAAGGCACATGTTTTCTATTGCATTAGACCATGCTGCTAACCATACAGTTGTCATAAAGGAATCAGCATGCATTCTCACTTCTAATCAATTGAATAATAATGATTTAATAATAATGACTTAGGAGCAACCACTTAATTTTACCAAAATGTGTTTTTGGAAATAATTCTTTTTACACTGAATCTTCATAAAAGAAATAACCCCTCTTCCAATTTAAATTTTCTATTTTCAGTTTTCTCTTCAGTGTTAGAAACCTACTAAAAACACCTTTGTCAGAATAAAATAATTATAAATTTAGACTTGGTGTGTAAAATCAATATCAAAAATTATTTACATTCTGATGGTCAGTCACCACCTCAACAAGTGATATTAAGGGCAGGCACTTACGCCCCTGGGCTATCGCCTGGGCCTGGTATTAAGTGCTATGTCAGGCACAGTTCTAGGTGAATGGGATACAAAGTCCTTGCTTCCATGCAACTTGCATTCTTATGAAATTCTGCTGATTCCAAAATTGGAGACTTATAGAAGTAACTTCAAAAGAACCACAGGTGTATGGTTTTTTTCTAAATGTAGATGTTTGAACATTTGCAAATATTCATCAATGTAAAAATACAATTTTTACCACCTTGCATGGAAAAATCACCTAAGTCTCAACAAGTATGAAAAGACTTTATGAGGCTGTCATTTGTACTTGTTGGGTCTGCCGTTCCAGCCCCGGCCCCCAGGGCAGGCAAAGGCAGCAACTGAGAATGGGCGTGGCACCGGTAATCCCAGCTCTTAGGAGGCTGTAAACGGGGATCACTACGAGTCCAATCTAGCAGTGAGGCCCTGAACACCCTGTAGACCCTTTCCTAAAATACAAATATATATATGTTGTGAATGCCTCCAGTGAAGTGTCTGCTATGAGGCTAGTCCTCCATAAGCACTAGTGGACTCAAACCTTGTGAAATAAGATGTACATGTTATGGATCACGGCATCAACTCAGCATCACCAAAGTGAACCAAGAGAGGCCGCCCGTGCTTTGCTTCACCCCTCCGCACCACAGGAGCTACTGGCCGCAGGAAATTTCTTTTGGTAGAGTGTGGACAAGAGAAAGCAGCCTTGCGAGGACCTGGCCCCAGGACGGCGTGCAAGTGGAGTCGGGCTGGTTTGGTTACTCACGGCTGCAACAGGCTGTCTCGATAACGGCGGCGCTGGCAGGTCAGGGCCCGGGGTCGGCTGGTGTAGGTGTAGGTGGCCATCGCTGGAGAGCTCCGACCTGCCGGGCAGGGTCGGGAGTCCGACCGCCTCACTTGTGCTGGGGCTCGGCTCTGCAGCAGGTGGGCACTAAGAAGACGTGGGAGGCGGAGAGCTGATAAGTAGTGCCAAGGGCAAGGGTTTAGTGACGCGAGGAGAAGCGGCACGCAAAGAGATGGAGGGGAACGGAGACTGCCAGCGCTGAAGGCGGGAGCCACAGCCAGCTTGTTCGGAGGAGCCCAGAACCAGCAAGCTGCGCCCGCACCGGTTGCCCAGCAACCCACGTTCTCTCTGGGGGCGGGGCCTCCAGGCAGTTCCGGCGGGAGGCACTTCCGGCTCTGGGCTCGGTCCGTCCGTTCCCCGCCTTCGGGCGCGCCTGCGCGTTGGGAGCCTTCCGCCCCGCGGGGCGGGGTTGGCGGCCTTGGTGACTTCGTGCTCTTGGTAAATTTCGGCGGCACTTCCCCCGAATTTGGGTTGTAGCGTTGCATGGCTGGTACCGGCGCTATTCTCATGGGCCCACGTCCTCGCCTGGCGTCTGTTCCCACAGTACTCTCCACGTTCCGGGCTGCCCGGTTGATGACGCCCTGGGAGCCAGGCTCTGTTACGTGTGGGCCGGGAAAACGCTTCCTTCTTGGTGTTTCGCGGAACGGCCGCGTCCTGTCCCCTGCACGGGCCACCGCGCCCTTCCAGTCTTTTCTGCATTCTCCCACCGCTTTCCGTGCCAGGGCATCAAAGAACGCTGGGGCGCACGGAGCGACGAGGGCCGCCCTACAGGCATAACTTTGGGAAAGGAGTGGGCAGTTTGTTGACTATGGAGAGAAAGACACAGGTGCCCTAGGCCTTAATTCATCAGACCGCACGCTCCCAAGGATGTCATGGGGTGGGTATGTGCCTAGAAATGAAGATGCTTTAGGCTTAGTACTAGAGTTCTCGCAGCTTATTGGAAAGCGGAACATATGCGTCTCTTGTGATCATTCTTTGTATTTGTAATTAAACCTTCTATTCTGCTAAGTGCTGTCTTGGTTTGAATCCAGGTTCTGAAGTGTATCCACCCGGTAACACGCAGCCGAGTTAATGTGGGCGTGTATGCGCTGTAGGCACTTATTTTTCTAATCTGCAAGGCAGGTGATAGAATTTATCCCATAGCATTTGTTGTCAAGATTAAAAGTGTTAATAAAGGTAGAATACGTGAACCCTTTCCTAGCAAATGTCAACCTTTATATTACTATCTCCCAGACTACTCTGATTTATGGTCTAAAGCAGATATTAGAATTGTGTAGCCCTAGGAAAAAAGACATACAGTAAATGCTGGAGGTATATCACATTGCCAGATTTTAGTGCTTGTTATGGTTTATGTGTAGTTGTCCCCCCAAAGCCTCATGCAATCATGGGGCGGGGACTTCTAGAGTTTGAGACATGACTCATGATCCACTGGGATTGTGTTTTAGCACTGATGAGGTACAGTTGGTTCCTCCCTGGACATGACCTGGGCCTGCCTAGGATATGATTGGCTCCTCCCTAGAGCAGGATCAAGGGCCCATCCTGTGGTATGATTGGTTCCACCCTAGGGCACAATGGGCCCACATCAGAGTGACTGAGCACAAAGAGACTTTTTAAAGGGCTGTTGCTCTCTGCTCCCCTGGTTGGTTGTTCTGCTGCCGTGAACTGGATGTTCTCTGCCCTGTTCCACTCAGCCTTGAGCCAGCTGAATATGGACTGAAACCTCCAGCAACTGTGAGCTAAATAAACTTTTCCTTCCTTCATTTTGAGTGTCGGGTATTTGTCCCAGCAACGAGTAAAAGTAACTAAGACAGTGCTGGTCATTTAATTTTCCAGGAAATTTTGAAATGGCTGGAGGATGAAATGGCAGTGAAGTAACTGATGAGTGATCATAACTTTTGACAAGCAAAGATCTTGTCCAAAGTACATCCAACATGTCTCAAAGGCTCAAAAGCCCAAGATGTACTTGGAGAAGTATTAAGTAGAGTGTGTGTGGATGAATTGTAGACATACCATAGAAAGAAAAGTTGGCACCATATCATGGAAACATTGAACATGAGTTTATCAGAGTGTTTCTACTGTCATGGAACAGAATACCAATCCCAAACAATGGAAGTAACACATTCATTATTTTAATTTCAGGGACAGAATGCTTCTGTTGGTATCTTGGGGGCCCAGTACATTATCAATAACATTTTCCCCTACCCTTCCACTGTTTTCTAGGTCATTGGCATCAATAAGATAGCAACAGGGGCTGGGAGATAGCTCCATGGCATAAGTGCCTGACTGGCAAGTGCAAGGTCATGAGTTTGAACCTGGTCCCACAAAAAACAAAACAAAAAAAAAGCAACAACAACAACAAAATAAGATAGCAATAGGAATATATAGAATAGAAAGTAGAACAGAAAATCAGGCCGGGTGTGGTGACGCATGCCTGTAATCCCAGCACTTGGGAGGCTAAGGCAGGAGGATTGGTGTGAGTTCGAGATTGGCCTGGGCTACAAAAGTGAGCCCAAGGCCAGCCTGAACTGCATAGTGAGACCTTATCTCAAAAAGACAAAAGAAAAGAAAAAATAAAAACAGAAAATAATCTTTTGAAAGCATGAGAAACTTGCCTGTAAACTACCAAGTGATCAGAGTTACATCATTAAGTTGGGGAATTGTGGGGTTGGGGAGACAGCTCAGTAGAATTAAGTGCTTGCCTGTCAAGTGCAAGGTTCTGAGTTCAATCCCTGGTCCCGCCAGAAAAAAAAAAAAAAAAAGTTGGGGAACTATGTAGGACTAATTTGGTTTAAATGAACCCCTCAGGTTTTAGGAGCTCCATGGAGCACTGGTTTGGTCAGGGGAAGAGAGAAATAAATTTTGTTCATATGTTGGGACAGTGAAGAATATGTGTTGATTGGATGACCAAGAGTACTATCTGGCCACAGCTGAGTTTTCTGAAGAGCTTGGTAGCTTCACTAATAGCCTTTTATGCTATTGGCATCAGTATTCTGATGGGCCTCCCACACGCAGTACCACATTAGTTCAATTCAGCTGGGTGTAACAAATTGACCACTGGTTGGCAATCTACCACATTTCCTTTCTCCACTCTTTCTCAATATCCGTTTTTTCTTTTTTGTGGTACCAGGGATTGAACTCAGGACCTTGCATTTGCCAGACAAACGGTTATTCTACTGAGCTATTTCCCTGACCCTTTCAATATCTTAATAGTCACTAAGTCCTCTCTGTTTTACCTCTTAATTTTTTAAAAAAATTCTGGATATTTTCCTCTCTTCTCTCCCCTCTCTCCTCTCTCTCTCCTTTTCTTTTTGTGGTACTAGTGATTGAACTCAGAACCCTGCGCTTGCCAGGCAGGTACTTATTCTACTGAGCTATCTCCCTAGCCTGTTCCCTTCTCTCTTTTTATAAATCCTTGCTATTACCAGGCTTTCTTCTGATCATTCCAACCCCCTACATCCTATGGTGCATCTTCTATGGAGCCACAGAATGATATACAAAGTGTAACCGGCCATGCTGGTGGCTTCCTCTTGGATTTCCATAAATTCATTGCCTAATTAAGTTTAGACTCCTTAAACTATACCATAGTCTGCCACTGTCTGGTTGCCACCTGTTTTGCAATCTCAAATCTTGTTTGTACCTTGTTCTTTTTTTCTCAGCAGAGTTGAGAACTTGTGGTTCACTGTTACATTTCCACCTCTATATCTGTTTTTTGTGTTCTCTTTGTCCCTTTGTGCAGATGATTTTATGTCTACTGTTTAAGCCTCAGATCTCATTATTTTCTCTAGGATGACATTTCTGATGCCTTACACTTGGAGTTCACATGTTCCTCTATGATATTGCTATCTCTTACTCACCATGTGACATTAATAGATATCTATGAAGATGTTTGCTGCATCAGTAAGTCTGTGAGTTCCTTGCAGGGATGGATCATATCCTGTTGGTGTTTGTGACCTTACCATATAGCATCATGTTTGGCTCTGATAGTATACTGTGAGAGTGTGTGTCACAGGTGCACAGTTTAAAGAAAAGAAGAGCAAGCCTCTTTTAATTTTCGATGTAAAAAAAGGAGCATAAGACCAATGTTTTCAGTGGCTTTTTCTTTTTTTTTTTGAGACCCATGTAGTTCTGGTTAGATTTGAACATTATGTAGCCTAGGCTGGCCTTGAACTCATGATGATCCTATCTCGGCTTTCAGGGTGTTGGGATCACAGGTGTGCACCACCATGCCTGGTTTACAAACTTTTAAGCAAGGATAAACATGCAAAAGAGTGTAGGAGAGTTTACCATTCAACAAACGTGAAGCATTTTCTCTGTACCAGGAGCTATACAAGAGCAAGGGATACATGGAACTTTCATCCTAATGCAGGGAAGAAGAGAATAGGAAAATAAGTCAGAAATAAAAGAAGAAATTATAGGGAAATAAAAAAAGCTGTGATCTACCGCCATGGCTGGGCCAGGAGCTGCTTTCTGTTGCCTTGCTGCCTTGTCGGGAGCTGGGGCCTTGGGTATGGCCACCTATGGGGCGCACGGCACTCAGTTCCCGGATGCCTACGGGAAGGAGCTCTTTGACAAGGCCAGCAAACACCACTTTTTTCACAGTCTGGCCATATTAGGAGTACCTCATTGCAGAAAGCCCCTCTGGGCCGGGTTACTGCTAGCTTCTGGAACCACCTTATTCTGCACCAGCTTTTACTACCAGGCTTTGAGTGGAGATACTAGCATCCAGATGTTGGGCCCAGTGGGAGGGAGCCAGCTTCTCTTAGGCTGGCTTACCTTGGCTCTTTGAAGTTTCTTTTTAGCTACTGAGCTTTTCTGGGTACTTTTGTGGAAAGATGAAATAGAAAGGGAATTAAAAAAGACAAAGTGCAAATAAAAAAAAAAAAAGCTGTGATGAAAACAAGTCATTATGGGTAGAAGCCGAGAAGGTCATGTTTAACGGGAACTTGAGTATCGTAACAAGGAGTCAGCCATGTGATGTTTTGGGGACAGTAGTTCAGGCAGAGTGGTAGCTGGGATACTTTCCTCCAGAGGAGCAAGACTGATCAAGTCTGTTGTGTTTAGGAGCAAAATGAGGTCCAGTGGCCTGAAAGTGGAACACAAAGAGACAGTTGTTAGAAATGAGGTTTGAGGGCCCCCCAGATAGTTCAGCAGATTAAAGTGCCTGCTTAGGCAGATGCAGAGACCCATCCCTGGTGTGCTGTGCTGGCCCCGCCCCTGTTGCGTGCTGAGACATTGATTGAGACTGGGCAGGGTGGCACACGCCTGTAATCCCAGCGCTTGGGAGGCTAAAAACAGGAGGATCACTATGAGTCAGATCTGTGTAGTGAGACCCTGTACTAAATGCATAAAGAAATAGGATACAAGCTCTACTTCTGAGCTACAACCTTAGCCCAATACATTAAAAAAAAAAAAGAGGGCTGATGAGATGGCTTAGCAGTCTAAAGCGTGTGCGTCGGGAAGTTTAGGCCACCACAGGGACTGTGGCTTGATCCCAGGCACCACATGCTGCACTGCCTGCCACCCCCCAGGGAAGGCTGAGCAGCCATAACACAAACAAATATGTAATGTGGTTTAAGAAAATAAAATAAACTTAAAAAAAAAAAGAAAAATAGAAATGAGGTTTGAGAGTCTGTAGAGGTGGCTAGGTGTCAAATCAGTAGGACCTTGTGGTTACTCCTGTCTCTTAGAAACTGCTGGTCACTGTGATGCATACTATAAGAACCAATCCCCAATTGGCAAGCCATTCTGCTTCTGTACTTCCTGCTTGCTTATCCCATATAAGCCCTAGGCCACCAGAGATCAAGGCTTGATATTCTGGGTACGATCTTGATCAGTGCCCATTGATGTAAATAAATCTGCTTCCAAATCCTGGATGTTGTTTCAGTATTTGTGCTTGCTGTTACAATAGTAGGGAAAGTAGAGAGGAATGGTGTGTTTGAGATATTGTGGAGAATGAACTAAGATAACCTACTAAGTAGATCGGATGTGGGCTGAAGAATAGAGAAATACAGGGTGAGCCCTAAATTTTTGACTTGTGTAAAATGACACAATAATTGTGCCATTAGTTGAGACACAGTCAGTTATTGGAGGGAGTAAAAAGTCAAGAGCCCTGTTAGAACATGTTGCTCTTAAGGTGCTATTGGATATGCATATGCATATATTACATTGGAAGGTTAGGGATATGAAGCTGGAGACCCATGGAAAGGTAAAAAGCAAAACTTGGCACCCATAAGTGCTCCGAGGGCTCCCAAGGTCTAAATGGTAGAAGGGAAATGGAGTGTGGTCTTGCTGAACCAGTGATTTCAGGAACAGTGTGGTCAGTATGGTCAAATATTCTCTAACGTTAAGGAAAATGAGAACTATGAGGTAACTATTGGGTTTGCTAACAGGGAAGTCATTTCTGCACTTTACATTCAGAGAAGAATTTGATGGTAGTTTCTCAGAGGTGGTAGAATGGAAGCCTACATACAATCACAGAGGAGAATCTCTAATTACAGAAGTAGGATTGGCAGTCCTAGATTATTTCAAGAAGTTTTGTTAATATCAGACCTTCTTAGTGAAAGATATAAAACTCTTGGATATGTCTCTCGAATGAAAATGGGTAGCACACAAATTAAATTTTTGCCACAAGGTGTCACTAATTCTTTACTGGCTTTCCTATGTAAAATAAATGTAGACATACACTTTTACAATAAGCAAATATGATTTTTTAAAATCACAGTCACAAAGCAGGCCAACCAGAAGGTAGTTCTTTATATTTTGAAGGGCTTTTCTTTCCAGGGGCAAGGACTCACTTTGTGACACACATGCATAGGTGTAAACGGTGCCTTGAACTTCAGCAATCAGAAGACTGGGGTTCTGCATTTACAGAAAGAAGACTTGAGCCCACCTTCCTGTATGCATTCACTAGCTATGTGAACTCGTATCAGTTTATGTCACCTTAGCAATTTATATAATTGAGATGTCATGCTGAAAACTGTCTAGTCAGGGCAGAGAAGACCGGTATTCTGGCTCAAGAAGTTAGGTGGCAAACAACTTCTCATTTACTTTACTTTTTGTTCTGTTCAGTGTCCAATGAGGTCCCCCTACACGGAGGAAGGAAATCTGCTTTACTTATTCTAATTCAAATGTTAATAATGCAGAAGCACCCTCACAGACACATGCAGGATAATAGGTGCCCTGTAGCCTATTTAGGTTGATAGAAAACTAATCATTATAACCATTCATTGTTTTAGTATATCTGTAGGTTCTCTGAGTCTGGCATTTCAAAAGGGCACAGTTTGTCTTCATTCAGTGATGTCTGGACAGCCAGTCAATATGACTCAAGTTGGGGATGACTTGATAGCAGAGAACTGGAAGGCATGGAATTCTTTCATTCCCTGTTTGGTGCCTGGGCCATGATGACTGGATTATTACTGAGCTGACCAAACACCACCTTTCTGGACTGAAAAGGGACATTGATCCCTCCTCCAGTGGGATCAGTGTCAGAATAATTTATGACCATATTCTCTAAACTGTAACATTAAATTATTCCTGCTGGGTTTTTTTTGGCTCATCGGATTTGGGATACTTATGAGTTGAATTGTTTCATCTCTCCAAATTCACCTGTTTTGAAGGGCTAGTCCCCAGTATCTCAGAATGTGACCTTATTTGGAAGCAAGGTCTTTGTAGAAGTCATTAGTTAAAATAAAGTCATACTGGAATGGAAGGGGCCTTGAATTTGATATGACCAGTGTGTTTATAAGAAGCAGAAATTTGGACACAGACCTGCATACTGAAACAACACTATGTAATGATGGAGGCAGAGATTAGGGGTCACGCTTTTACAAATCAAAGCATGCCAAAGATGGCCAGCCAACCTCCAGAAGCTGGAATGCAGAAGCTTGGAATGGAATCTTCCTTGACATAGTTCTCAAAAGAGCCAGCCAACCCCTCAAATCCTTTGCTCTCCAGATCTGTGACACGAGCAATTTATATTAAGACATTCAGTCTATCGAACCTTGTTACAAAAGCCTTAGGAAACAAATACAAGTGGCTTTGGTTTCATTATTGCCATTTCTTTTTAAACAAGGAATGTTTAATAATTGAGAGGAATAAGATTGATTTAATTTAATGCTTTCAATTTCTGTGTTCTATAAAATGTGGGAATATACCAAAGTCTTGCTATGGTTGCATCTAGGTAATGAGAATGTAGGTAATTTTTTTTATTTTTCCTCTTAATGATTGTGGGTGATTTTGACTAGGGGGAAGAGAGGAAGGTTGGGGCGAGTTGCCAGTGAGCATGGAAAAGCCCAGGGCTCCTGTAGCCTGTCCTAGCCCTACTGCACTGCTCATCTTCCCTGAGCCTCTTCCCTAATGTGTGGCAAAGGGTACTTCTCAGTGCTGCTCTGAGCAACAAATGAGTTAATCTGTAGGGTTACCCATGGGAGCACCTACTCTGGTGTCCATTGCTGGTGTCTTCCTTCTTTACCAAGTGTTTGACAGTCTGTGGCTGTGACTATGGCAATGGTCAGTACTTTAACAGCTCAGCTGTGTTTTCCATGATGGTCAGTGAAAGATCAACGGCATAAGGAACCTGTGCTGGCTGTAACTGATGCAAAGTGAACTGGAGCTCAGGGCTTTTTGAGTACACAGCCCTCAGCGAAGGCTTTGGGAAGTGGCCAAGTATATTCCTGTGTACATGTAGCTTTGCAAGATCTGCAAAAACTCCTTAACTGGGCCTGGGGAATAGCTCCATGGCTCAAGTGCCTGCCTGGCAAGTGCAGGGTCATGAGTTTGAACCCCAGTCCCACCAAAACAACAACAATAACAACAAAAAACACCTCAACTAAGACCAAGTAACACAGCTGTCTTTTTCAATACTGACTGCCCTTCCTATTGGATGGCCCTGGAGTGAGTGGTCCTGGGAATTTGGGGATTAAGATAAAGGACAGTTGACTTATGGATAAATTGAGTTTTGGATCACTGGGCATGTTAGTCCCATCGGGCAGTGATTACAGAATGCCACAAATTGGGTGGCTGTAAACAGCAATTTATTTTTCATAGCCCTGAAGGCTGGGAAGTTCAAGATCAAAAAGTGTGGTGGAGTTATTGTCGGGGGAGGACCCTGTTCTGGTTCACAGATGATGCCTTCTCAATGTGTTTTCACAGTGTGGAAATGGTGAGAGGTCATTCTTAGGCCTTTTTCATAAGAAACTAAATCACCTTCTACAGATCCTGCTTTCTAATATGTTTACCTCGGAGAGCAGGATTTTAGCATATGAATTTTGGGACAGTCCAAACATTCAGAACATGCTGCTGGGATGTTTAGGTGCTTTGCAAGCATCCATTTGTGTTGGTAAGATATTTAGCAGCTGCCCTGGAGCGGGAGGGGCCTCCAGAAAGATTCCAGCTGGCCACTGTGCTTGCGCACTTGGCTTGGATATGCACGGTCACAAGAGCATTTTACTAACCGCCCAACGTTGGCACTATGTGGGTAGTAGAAGTGCCAAATTTGAGACAGGTAGAGTCAGAAGGTTGCTTGTGGACGTTTCTCCCCCACATTTTACAGTCTCTTTATGTAAATACTTGGCAGAGATTTTTCCAAATTTGACAACAATCTTAAAAATTTACATGGCATTGCCAGTAATGACATAAGAAACTAAAATAAATTATTCTAAACTTCAGCTGTTGAAAGGCACCCCAAACTTAAACCAAGGTAAAATTAAAACAGCTGTTTTTTAGCCTATGGAAAACATTTAAAATGTTTACTTTTTAAAAGGAAGAAGTGATTTAAAAGGATATGAAATAAAAAAAGTGTAGAAAAAGGAACATTAGAAAAATGTGTAAGGAATTAGTAAAAATGTGATTGGGGGTTTATTTGTTGCATTGTCAGTTTATATTAAATTTATAATTCATGACAGCCTCATATTCAAGATAAATATTTGTGATCATGATTAAATTTGTGTTTGTAAGCTCGCTTTCATTTTCTTAGGGCGACTTTAGAATTATAACTACTGAGGCCTCAGAAACCTCCTTCTGACCTGGAGGAGTCTGGCTGGCAGATCAGCCGTTCTTCTTGGGCTCAGTTCTCTGAATCTTAGCTCAGTACTCAGAATTGCGAGCCCTCTGTTTTTCCACTTCCTCTAGAAGGACTGAGAATCAGCGGAGATACTTAACCAATCATTTCCTTTTGATCTGAAGGGTTTCAGTGACTCTAGCAAGAGTCTGAGGACGTGTGCTGTTTGCCCAGTCAGAGCAAAACCCTGATTTGGAGTATGAACAACTGGCTCTCATTTTCCTAGGAAGTTTTCAACATAAAAACATGGTGTGCTTTTGAATAAAAAGTGAAATTTAAAGCCAGTGGGTGGAAATTTCTTGTAAGAAGATGTAACAACCCTCCTCGCTCTTCCTATTCTTGAAAATGAGAGTTATTTTTGTCAGAAGACGTGAGACTTGAATATATGTTTTTGAACTGGACTTGGCAGGTTGTGATAAGTCCCGTGAGTCTGTGATTTCATTCCTTGCTGTAGCCCCCTTTCCTCCTCCACACTCGCGTGCTTGGTGTTTCACAGTTTAAACCCAGAAAACACTGTCCTACATGATAATTTTCCTTCTGAATATATATGAGATATTAAATGTAGAGACAAGATTTCTTTACATGTATCTGTCATCCAACACAAGCTTCACCCATTTTGATGGAACTATTGTGTGGTTTTAAAAATATTTCATTCTGTGAAATATGAATTAATTCATTATAGACTAAACATAAAGTCAGAAAATCCAGCCTAGAATATTCCCCTCTGCCCTGCCCTGGCAACAAGTAAAGAACAAGTCCTCAGATTGTGGCAGCCCCATGTTCAAATGCCAACTTCACTTCTTCTTACGTGTGATCTTGGCAGATTATTGGATCTCTTCTGCCAAAACATGGATATTAATATCCATGGGCGTTGCTGTGGGAATTAAACAAATCAGAATTAAGAGAATTCTGAGAATTCTTAATTATGAGAATTGAGCAAGTAAATTAAAAACCAAAGACCCCCTCCTCATCTATTTTAGTATTTGGCACAAAAAAGGAACTAAATAAATGCTTAAGATAAAAGAAAGTTTAGCTTCACCTTAAGCCTGCTTCTGAGTGAAGTGAAATTGAGATTATGGCAGAAAAGGATGCAACAGAAAGGGTTAAAGTTTAGGACTTTTGGTAAATTTTGAAATAAATGGTGGGAAGCAGATGAATGATTCTCATTTGGAGAAATTCCAGTATGGAGAAAGTTTTATATAAAGCTGAGGTGTAAGTAGATGAACTACATGCAGGGAAGTACTGTCATATTTTCTTGGCTAAATTAAAGAGCACATGTTAATGTATTCATGTGTTCTTTCATTAATTCAACAAGCACATAATGAACATAATTAACATGTGCCAGGAAGTTTTCTAGTACTGGAGAATACAATGGGGAATGGCACCTTTAAAAGGTTATAGTCTACTAAGGGAGATAAACATGAAAACATGAGGAAATTAAAATGTGGGTGCAAAGGAGGAGAATAGAGGGGACCAGTGAATTCTTGAGGGCTCAGAAGTTATTTTTGCAATGACGTGGAGTGTCTGCCTGCCGAGAAGGTGGAGGCAAATGTGGTGGTGGAGACATTTCGGGTAGGGAACTGAACAAAGGCACTGTGTATACCAGCTTTGCATGTGTGTGGGAGCTGCAGTAGGGTGACAGCTGTGGTTCCAGGGTGTCTGGAGCATTGGGCTCAGAGGCGAACAGGTCAAATGAGGGACAGCGTGGATCCCACCATTTAGTATAAACCTGTGAATTTAAGGGCCACATCAGGAAAGAGTGATGAGTTGTACCCACCAAGGATGGGCCTGGCTTGGCATGTGGTGCTGGGGATGGAGCTCCGGTTCCTGTACTTGCCTAAGCAGGTGCTTAGTCTTCTAAGATATCTTGCAGGCCCTTCCATCTATTTCATCTTCTTCCTCTTCTTCTTCTTCTTTTTCTTCTTCTTCTTCTTCTTCTTCTTCTTCTTCTTCTTCTTCTTCTTCTTCTTCTTCTTCTTCTTCTTCTTCTTCTTCTTCTTCTTCTTCTCCTTCTCCTCCTCCTCCTCCTCCTCCTCCTCCTCCTCCTCCTC
>PVKN010011146.1:0-21944 GCA_004027915.1 Capromys pilorides
ATCAAAACAGTTTTGAAAATGTAGCCTTGGGGAGAGGAATTACATTTTTCAACACAAGCTGGATATGATTTAATAGTTATAGCTAAGGAGAGTGAAGACACCATTCCAGATCAAAAGTGTGTATAGATATAAAGGATAAAGTGGCTCAGGAAACAGAATTTAATATGGTAGATTCATTTCTTTCAACAAATATTGGTGCTCACTATGCAAGAAGCACTATGAAGGCAATGGGTAAACAGCTCCTCCCTGCGCTTGAGGAGTGAGAGAGTACAGGATGATCCTCAGGTCGTCTTGGCTCATCACAGTTGCCTTCCTCTTCTTACCCATAGTTCTTGGAATCATTGTAGCATGCTCTAACATGCAACATCTTGATATGGAAAGAATTACCTGAAGCAACTCCTCTCTCCCTGACCCTCCTGAACAGGATGCCTGCTGCACTTGAGTACAGGAATCACATGACTTCTATGATAGAGGGCCCAGAGCATAGTGCTGTCAAAATCTCTCCTTGGGGCATGGGCAGATGAGATTTTCTCTACTCGCATGGCCTGTGGGGAGTGGCTCATTATCACTCTTAGGATTCTGTTGTCCTTTCTGCCCATTTGTAAGTAGTAAACCTATTCATATAATGAGTGAGTGTGTGTGTGTGTGTGTGTGGTCTATCTCATTGGGTTCTTGGAGGTAGTAAAATGTAGCCCAAGGAGCAGCAGTCTGAAAGGTTCAGGCTTTTACTCTTCTCAGTGGTTGTCTTTGCTAACCTCTGAGTGATGGGAGGCCAGTTCCTACCCTGTGCATGTCTTCTTCTATAAAAGAGTGGACACAATACAGATTTCAATGTGACAATACTACCAGGACTTCTGACCCAGAGAAGTAAGGAAAAGAAGAAAGGATGGGGAGAAATTACTAGCACTGATTCTGGCAGTATCTAGCCATTAGCGTAGTGTCCTTAGGGCCTGCAGAGGCTGGGCTGCTTTGCCAGACCTTTTTTTGCTTACAGATAGTTGTAGTACTTATTGTTATTTTCCCTTCCAGAATGGTCTTTGTTTTCATCCATTTTTCAAGTTTGGCTTTATAATTTTACATCTTACTATAGGCTGAATGTTTATGTCTCCTCAATTTCATAGTTTGAAATCTCTCCTCCAGTGTGATGGTATTTAGTGGTGAAGTGTTTGGAAAGCAATTAGATCACAAGAATGAAGCCGAGTTAATGGAATCAAGCCCTAGCAGCCTTGCTCACAGAGTTAAGGTTTCTATCTAGATGTCTCTCAAGAGCCACAGGTGCTCATGGGCAGGGCTCTGAAAGGTGACTGAACCATGGGGCACTATCTTTAAGTGTGGTGTTTTGAGACTAGGCCTGGCAGGTCACTCTGGGATGTGACCTGGTAGAGCGTGTCTCCCTTCCTGGTTCCTGCCACGAAGATGGCTAGCTGGAAGAGAGATCCTTGCTCAAAACTGAACCCAGCTTTTATTCATTTGTGAAGAGAGGAGTGGCTTGAGGATGAGTGACAGGGAGTGGTGGGAAGCAGGTGACATGAGCTGGGCTAGGTTGGAGGCCTGTCTGTCACAGACAAAGAGAAGGATATGCAGAAAAAGTAATTTGCACTATACTATTGAGATAGTATCTAATGTTTTGGGGTCTGATTCTTCAGCTCTGATGTGTAATCTTTCAAGCCCCAGGAAGTGATAGGCTCCCAGCTGACAGTGTAGAGCATTGGCTCTTCATCCTATCTCCGCACAGCTCATATTAAGGAGCAGCTGGTGGGGGTTATCAGGGAATCGCATGAGCTGTCTTCAAAGACTACCACCAGCACCTCAGGTACACCAAATAGGTATTGCTTAAAGCCAGTTGAAGGGATAAGGAAAAGTCCTAGCCAGTCCTGTATATATCAATACAAAGAAATAGGGTCAGGCTTGGCCAAATGGAAATGATTGCTCTTTCAAGTAGAGCTGCTAAGGTGCTCTTCCACTCAGAATTGCTTCAGAAAGTGATGAGAAAGATGGGTAAGTATGTTTGAAGTGAGGGCAAGTGTTTTGAGGGTGGTTAATGTATCCATACTGTCAGCTGGGAGCCTATGACTTCCTGGGGCTTGAAAGATTACACATCAGAGCTGAAGAATCAGACCCCAAAACATTAGGGTACCCTTTACTGCAGTAAACTGCAAATATTTAATATATGTTTAGGCCACACTGTATATATGTATGTTTTTAGATCATATCTTTTGAAATCCACTATCCACTAGTGGACACACAGGTTGTTTCCGCATCTCAGCTATTATGGCTGTGTTGTCGTGAATAGAAAAGTCCTTATTTCTCTAAGCAACTATATTGAGGACAGTAGTGTATATTATAAAAGCTATGCTT
The DNA here is from genome assembly GCA_004027915.1 of Capromys pilorides. Classification (NCBI taxonomy): domain Eukaryota; kingdom Metazoa; phylum Chordata; class Mammalia; order Rodentia; family Capromyidae; genus Capromys; species Capromys pilorides. Next base: position 2,359 of record PVKN010011146.1, read on the forward strand.
GAGTAACTGACCTGTTGGTCTTTTAAATGTGTACCTTTTCTAATGTTATACCAATTATTGCTAGTCTTTTAAAAACACTTTTTAAATAAAGGTAAAAGAAATTTAAAAATTAAAAAAAAAAGACAAGAACAAAAATTTAAAGTTTCTTAAAAGCAAGTGGTAATATTCAACCATATGTCCAATCTTACATAACTATATCTGTTAATTTGAGCAACAGATTTGACGATAAAATAGATAATATATCGACCATTGTTAATCAGCTGTTTTTGGTTTAAAAGTCTGTAACATATGTACTGTTGTATGTTGCCCTATTTCTTTGTTTCTGATTTTTGTTTTTGCTTTGTTTTTAGTTTTCAAAATAAAATAAAATTAAAAAAACCAGAGCGCTTATTTCATTTTTTTTGGCCAAATACCCAGGGCCAGACTTAGTGGATTATGTGGTAGTTTTATCTCTAAATTTTTGAGAATTTGGTGCCGAGATCCTGGTCAGGTGCCATGGAGGGGTTTTCCTCTATGGAGCCGAAGCTGGACGCCAAGTCCGAGGTCACCAGCCAGCTGACAGATTTTCAGTGGAAACTGGGGATGGCTGTGAGCTCGGACAGTTGCAGATCTCTTAAATATCCTTATGTTGCAGTGATGCTGAAAGTGGCAGACCAGGTCAAGTAAAGAACAAATCTTTTGAAATGACAATTATACAGTTTCAAAATTTCTATAGACAGTTCAAGGAAATTGCTGCTGTTATTGAAACTGTGTGAAAACTGAATACTTGGATCTGTAAATTGCTGTCATTTTAAAATGATGGATTTCACCTGAAAAAGAATTGCACTTTCATTTTTCCAGTTTTAAAAAATAATCTAAAAATCAGATAGGCAGGCATTAGTGGTGATTGATGCGAACTTTATGAATGTACTGAATTGAACAACTTTAAAAGGTGTATTTTGTATGTGAATTATGTCCTAATTAAAAAAGACAATTGAGTGATATTGAAAGAAAATTATAACATTTTCAAGGGAATATATTTAACACAGGATATATAATTTGTAGGATTATTTTATAATATTGAGCCAAAAAGTCAAGTTTAGGAGTGGAGTTTGTCCACATACTGGAAACCCAAAGAAGCCAACTGAAGGCCTGGATCCCACAGCAATGGCCATGTCCTGCATTAGTCCAGCTGAAGACCTGGAGCCCACGACAGTGTCTTATGCAAGTCTTCATCAAGGATCTACACTGGAAACGCCTGAAGGTCAGCGGTGGAAGCTAAAATGTCTACACCTGCAGGATGGCAGATGTGTGCCAGCAGGCTGAGGGATCTGCACTGGAGCCAGGAAGTGATGTTCAAAGTAATTTTCAGACTTTATCATCTAAAGAGGGGAGACTTAGAATAAGAATGTTAGTAAGCATTCTTACTCTGTTGGTAGAGACTTTGGATTTTTTTCCAATAAAGACCAGAACTTTTCCAAAATGAACTGCAGCCGTGCTCAGCAAAGCCAGGACCTGAGCTCCCACTACAAGACTTGCCAAGGTAGTATTTGGAAACCAGTACGACAAGCTTCTTGAGGAGAATCAATAGCACTTCATCTTCTTCTCCAGTTCTCTTTTTATGCTGTTGGCAGTAGTCATGTGGGCCTTCCACATCTAGCACCATGTCGCCTCAGTTGTTACAGAGTTGACCATTAATCCACAGTAGTCCAGTTTTATGTATTAGAACAATGATTTGAAAATTTACTAGTAATAGGGCCCAGTTTATTAAAAAAATTTTGTAGAGTCATGTAAATATATGTCAGAAAAAGTGGTTGCAGTCACTATAAATTTAACATTCACTTGTAAAGCAAAAAAAAAAAAATCTTTGTGAGAATCCTCCACAATTTTTAGTAGCAGATGAATCTTTTTTCTTTCTTTCTTTCTTTCTTTTCTTTTCTTTTTTTTTTTTTTTGCAGTACTAGAGATTGAACTCAGGACCTTGTGCTTGGCAGGCAGGCACTTATTCTACTGAGCTATCTCCCCAGCCCCCAAATCTTTTTACTTTCTCTCCACTACAAAATTGCTCAAGATTTCTAGTTTCTTCACATCCTCATCAACAGTTGTTGTCTTCTTTTAAATCTAGCCATCTTAACAGGTGTGAGAGGATATATCAATGTGATTTTGATTTGCATTTCCCCAGTGCTTGGTGATGTTGCACATCTCTTCATTTATCTGTTGGTTGTTTGTGTGATTGTTTAGAACAACATCTATCCAAATCCATTTCCTATTTTTCAATCAAGTTAGTAGGATTTTTTGGGGGGTATTAAGAAGTTCCTTGTATGTTTTGGTAATTAAGACTTTATCTGATAAGGTAAAAATATCATTGGGATTTGGAAAGCAATCGACTTTGTACATTACTTGGGAAGTAAGGACATTTTAGTAATATTAAGCCTTCCAGATGATGATCATGGGATATCTTTACGTTTATATTTCCTTTAATTTCTCTCATTAATGTTTTATAGTTTTCAGCATACGATCTTTTAATTCCTTAATTGTATTGGTCCTTATGTTATTATTTTTGATACTCTTGTAAGTGGGATTGTTCTCCCATTTTCTTCAGGAAGCACGGGTGATGCACTGTAGTTCCATATCACTTCCTCTTAATCTAGCTCTGATGCCAGCTACTACTGAGGCAAACATTTTTACACTGATGCATATGAGGCATGAATGGGAAATGATTACAGTAAAAGACACACTGCTACGAAGCCCCTTCAAGCCCCTTCCTCTCACTTTAAACACACATATCCCATCAATCTGGCTACTTTCTGGAGTGGTTCTGCAAGTGTTTTTTTTTTTTTTTTCTGTGTTTTAGTTGTGCCATCCTGGCTACCTCCTTTTTCTGAAACCATTCAAGGTATTTTCCTTTCATCATTTTGATGTTGTGGAAGGCCTGGAGTCACATGGTGCCAGATTCCATGTGTAAGATGGATGAGGACACACAGTGATATTTTTCTAAGCCTGCTTTTCATTTCATGGCATGTGGCAGCAGCATTCACCATATTTTTGATCATACTTCTTAACGACCCTCAGGAAAGAGGACTTTCAGAACTGCTTTAGAAAGTGGCCAGAAAAATGGAATAAATGTGTTCAAAGGAAGAAGGGAATAGTTTGAGAGAAATTAATGGCAACATGTCTTCTATTATAATACATTCCAAAAAATTAAACATCCACTAATATGTCACTCAAGCCTCTTTATAACATCCCTCCACAAGAGTCATTTAAAAGGACAACATTCTTTCCAAGGCCTTTTCTGGTGCTGCATAAAACTATTTGCTCCACTACAACACAGCCTGATAGTGTGGTGCTACTGCTTTGGGGGCTAATGCCCATCCAGTGGGGGAAGGAGCATATAAATAATACTTTTTCCTCCGGAATTTCTGGCACATACTTCTGGGAGGAATTATTCCAGAAACTTCCCAAGAGGTCTCGATACAGCCATCATCTACAGAGGGGATGTGATAACACATTCCATTCCTGTTTTTTTTTTTTTTTTAATCTTTTTGAGACAGTGTCTCGCTATGCAGTTAGGGCTGGCCTTGAGCTCACTTTTGTAGCCCAGGCTGGTCTCGAACTCACGCTGATCCTCCTGCCTCAGCCTCCCAAGTGCTGGGATTACAGGCATGCACCTCCACGCCTGGTCTCATTGCTGGTTTTAAAATTTACTTTATTTTAATTTTGCAGCCCTGGCAATTGAGCCCAGAATCTCATTCAAGTTTTGCATGGCTCTGGACCATGCAGCTTTTCGATCGACTTTTCCACATTCTCCACTGTACTCAGCACCCTCTTTCAATCCAGCTTTATGGTATCAAATTCCAAACAAGTCCTTATCTCAGGTTCTGTCTTTAGGGAAATCTAAACAGATAGCTAAAACCAGTTTCCTTATTTCAATCAAATATGCAGATAATCTCCATACTCATGTTCCATTTCTTGAGTAATGGTACCATTAATGAGAGATAATAAGAGAACTAACCTGAAATAGTGTCTTAAAGGTTAAATGGGTTTTGATATGCATTACAGTTTAGATCTAAAATGCCGCTTCTTCCCCAAGTCTCCTGTGTTCAGAGCAGCTCTTTTGGAAGGTAACTGGACCATGAGAGTACTTGCTAATCAATGGCTTAATGCATGGCTCATCCATGGTCAAATGTGCCCTGGGAGGGTGGGGCCTGGTGAGAAGAGAAGAGTTAGTGCAGGTGTGACCTTGAAGGTTAAATTCTTATCTCCAGCTCCCCACTCCTGATTCCTTTTGCCATGGGCTGAGTAATTTTTGTTCTACAACACACAGCTAACCTGGTATTTCTTCCTTGGAGCTAACCAACTGTGAACTGAACCCTCTGAGATGGGATCCAAAATAAATTTCTCTTCCTTTATGTTGCAGGTGTTGGGTATTCTGTCCAAGCCATGAAAAAGTGACTAACACAACATGTAAAACATGCAGAATAGCACCTTGAATATATCTGTGAATATATCTAAATATATATATATATATAGTTATTGGTTTCAGATTAGGCATTACTTTTTCAAAGAAGGTTTCCCTAACTTCTCTAAGACACTCAAGCCTATTCATTCTAGACTATTTCCCAAACTTGCTTCATAGTATTATCACAGGGTCTAGGGATATAGCTCAGCGGCACAAGTGTTTGGCAAGCTCAAAGTCCTGAGTTAGATTCCCAGTACCTTAAAAAACAAAGTAGAGTAGGTCATAGTACTATCACAAAGTTCTACATTTAGTTTTATAAATTTTTCTAAATCTAAATATTGACCATATGGGCATTCATTTTTTTAATTAAAAATAAGGATGGACATTATCAAATTTATATATTTTTTGGGTATAATTCACATACAATAAGCTACATATGCTTAAAGTGGACTTTATAAGCTTTATCATGGTATGCAAAAATATCACTATGATAAAGCCTATCAAAGTTTTCTAAACTCACAGCTCTACAGCTCTTACAGTCTAAAAATTTTGTCCTTATTGTTATTGATGCCCTGGATGCTTGGCCTATCTTTGTTTCAGCTACACACTTAGTTCATAGTTTAGTTTTGTGTAAAATTCCAGTTTTAAAGTTCTTTTAATTTCATGAAAAGATGACTTTATGTTATTATTGCACATTGGTTTTACTCTTGTATCTCTCATGATTATCTGACTGATGCCTTTTTCTATAAGTAGGTTGAACATTCTAGGAAGGCAGATACCATGCCCTTTTAATACATATTTATTAATGTTGGATGAATGAGTTTTAAGATGAGGCAAGACCAGAAAGATGTTTGAGGTAATATTTTGGATGGCTTTGAATGCCCGTAGGAAGAGCTTATATTACATTCAGTAAGCAATAGGGTTGCACAAAGTTTTAAAATAGTATAGTGACATAATTAGATCAGCATTCTGGAATGCTTATTCTGATGGCAATACCAGAGTGACAATGGGATTAGATGACAGCTGTGTTGGATACACTGGGGAAAGGAAACTGATTAGAGGACCACTGTAGCAGTGTAGGCAGGAAAACAAAGGGCAAAGCTCAGAGGCCAAGAGTGGGCCTACAAAGGAAGACAAAATTAAAACAGGACAGAACTAGACAAGGTACTGAGTCTACACTGAGCTCTCCATTTCAGATCTGGAAGACTGGGAGCTGGTGTACCATGAACAGAAATAGTGGCTTTGAGACAAGCAGACAGATGGTCCGGGTGAGACATATGTTCTGAGTTAGGATTTAAATGGCTTTGGTTCGAGATGCTTTGGGGATATTCAAATAGGATGAATAGGAGGAAGCTGACAATGTAGCTGTAGAGCTGGGGGGCAGAAGTCCTAATAAGAGGTGGAGTTTCAAATGGGCAGGTCATCTATGGTCCATGCTTATCCAGCCGTCCACTCACAAGCTGAGACTCGGTTTTGCACTTTTAAATTCTTGGGGGGAAAAGACTATTTCCTGACTAAAACGAAAAATAATTTAAATCTTAGTCCTCACAAATAGTTTGACTGAGTGGAGCACTGGCCCCTTCATTGCGAACTAACTTCTTCCACCCTACAACAGCAGGCAGACAGGCGTCACCAGAGACCTCATGGCTTGCAAATACTGATATATCTCCTGTTTGGCTCTGTACGGAAAAACTTTACCGCTATGTACATACGCCGCTGAGTTGTCGCCTGTCGTCATCCTCTTATATGGTCATTTGACCAGAAGGGAAAACAAAAAATGGTAGTAGCGGTATTGTAATAACACCATGACAGATGTTTCGCTTTTTGTACAAATCTTTTTCAAAGTATTTTGGTGAGACATTGACACATTTTCTTACAAGGTGTATATAAATTTACATTTTATAAACACTGTTGTATAAAACGTTTATTTAAGTAGTTAGGCGTAACCAAACACATTTCCAGCTTGAATGAAGAGTCAAGTTCTAGACCTACCGTGCCTAAGCGAGCGCCTCTGCGATTGAACTGACGCAGAAGACGGCAGTCGGCGCCCTATTCAGCCACACGGGGGCGCTGCATCGCAAGCGCAGCACTCACTTCCGGTTACAGGCTGGGTGTGGGTTCAGGGGTGCGTGATCGCCCAGGGGTAGACCCTCAAATAACGCTCGTCCTAGGACCAGATGGTGCTTGGTAGATAGACATGAAGAGCAAGACTGCAGAAGGAGGCTGTGGACATTTGTCATCAAACTAAGACAGTTTTGCCCTTGGCTAGTGCCTGCCTTGCAAGCACGTGGTGGACTGAGTTCACTCACCTACAATATTTGAATGACAGTGGAACACTCATTTCTGACAAAGCAAAACAAAATAGGGAAATATAAAGGAAGGACCATTTTGTAGTGAAAAAAATATACATATCTATATATCTATATCTATATATATCTGTATATACCAAATAGGATAGATATATAGCTACTTTCTCTTAGTTCAATGAGAAGAAAGATTTGCACTAATAGTGTTTAAACAAGATATCATGTTTGCATCTTGTACTCTGAATAACTACTATGAAGACAACAATATGCAATGTATTAATTATTATAACTGTTCTACTAACCTGTCTGTCTCATTGCAATTTCTTTCTCATTAAAATTAATTAAAAAAACCCCATAAATTGCCAGGATCACAGCAATGAAAGAAGAGCAATACAGAACAGCTTCTTAACTAAAACAAAACAAAACAAAAAACGCCAAAGTAAGTCCAACTAGAAGCTTCAACATATCTTCCACTTCGGATAAAATGGATCAGTAGTGACACATTATTGTTCTCTCTCTTTCTCCTTTATGTGGTACTAGTGATTGAATCCAGGGCTTTGCAGTGAGCTACAGTCTCAGTTTATTTATTTATACTTATATTTATATAGTTTATTTATTGATTGATTTATTGAGACAGTTTCACTGGTTACTAAGTTGCCCAGCTGGCTGGGCTCGAACTTAGTGATTCTCCTGCTTTAGCCTCCCAGAGTGCTGGAGTCATGCCTGAAGGTTTCTTGTTTTAAACCCCCATCGCTCATTACTCCTCACTTATATGGAAATTAGCCATTGTAGACAATAGTAAAAAAAAATCATAACTTATCTTTATATTTTACTGTCTTTAATGAAATTAAGGAGTAGTTGGGAGTGTTTCTGTAGAATCAGGGGAACATCACAATATTATCAGTTACATTTTAAAAGTTAACTGATTTTTAACCTCTCATCAATTCTGAAGAGCTAATTTTTTAGATATTACATTATTTTATTAAAGAAGTTACATTACCATTTGTTGCTCATATAGTAAGCAATTATTAAATTTTATGGTGATTCTTTAGCTATTTTGCCAAATGGGAGGGAGGGAGACAAAGAGGGAAGGTGGGAGCAAGGCAAAGCTTGGTCTTTTTCTCTCTTCTCATATTCAATGGCATAGTGAAGAATATCCCGTAAACATAGACAACTATAGGGTTTGGGATAGACAGATTATTTTAGCACTTAGACTGACTTGAAATACACTGTTTTCTATCCTACATTGTTACCTGTGGTAACTTTTTAGCCTGTGCTTTCTGTTGTGATGTAAGTTGGGATCTGGGTGCTGTAAATTGCACGCTTTCTATTTCAAATACAGCAGTTTTGAGGGTGAGATGAAAAGCAACAAAAAGAGGATCAAAAGCTGTTGGAGATGTTCAATGAGACCTGTGGATGAAGATAAAGCTTGCGTAACTCTGACTGTTAGCTCAAAGACTTTGAGGAAATAAAAGGCAGTTTAATACCAATGCACCACAGTAAGCATAGATTTAAATGTCTTCCGCAAAAATGTTAACTTATCAAATCCAATAACATATACAAAGGATAATATAACTAAATTAGATTTTGTCAGAAATGTAAATTTGGTTTCTGTTAATAATCAGTATAATTTACCATCAGTAAAAAAAAGCAATGTGGAAAATACAGAAAAAAAATGTGGAGAAAGTATTTACTGTGTTCGTAAAAATGGAAAAATGTATAATTCAATAGACAGAGAAGAACAGCATTTGATAAATCTTTGCACATTAAGAATATGCTTTTTCCACCTTTTTTTTTCTGTGATTTTTTTTTTTGAGTGTTAGATTCAGCTTTTGGAAATACCATTTCCCTTGGTCTTTGTGTTTTCTGGAGATTGAACTGGCATCATCAATACATTCTTAAGTATACTTGAGGCTAATTTTCTGTTTATAATCAGATCACAGCTAACCATTTTTCAGTACAAGGCTCCACTGACTTGATTTAAATCTTGATTATATTAATTTCTAATAAGGATGACAGTTATTGTCTAGGAGAGAAGGGAAGAACACCTGTAAATATTTAACTACAGTGAAGCAGTGCGAATTAGCCACCTTATGGTGGGGAGATAGCTCATCAGAATAAGTGACTACCTGGCTAGCACAAGGTCCAGAGTTAAATCCCAGATCCCACACACTCAACAAAGGCACCTCTGTAATGCTATACTGAATAAAAGAGAAATACTCAGATTTTAGAAGCTTAACAGAAGCTTAACCAACACAGTCCACCTACAACCGGGACACCTTACTTCTTATAGGTCCACTAACTGGAACATGTGATGTTCAAAGTTGACATAGGGAGAAAATGAAGGTCCTAAAAAAAGCAACTCAGCCCTCAGTATTCCAGCAGATGGGTGACATTCATCACTTCCAATTGCATGTCATTGGTTGGAACTTGTACAAGCATGGTGACCTAATTGTGTAGAGGATATGAAATATACAAAAGCACGTGGGTATTTGATGAGACTTGTAGACTCTGTCACCTTGCTATTGTTCTTAATCCTTGACTTATATGAGCAGAGAAAAAAGATACAAATGAGAATAGAACTCTATTGCAGAGCTTCCCAAACTAGGTAAGTAAAAGTTGGAGCTTCGTTAATACATACAGAAAGTTTACGTTTGAAGGACTGACTATAGACATGCTATTGATCTCAAAAGAGTTTGTGGAGATTTAAAAATATACCTACATTTTTTTTTTTTGTATTTTTAGGGAAGAGTCTACAGGGTGTTCAGGGTCTCAATACTAGATCGGACTTGTAGTGATCCGCCTGTTTACAGCTTCCCAAGATCTAGGATTACAGGCATGCACCACCACTCCCAGTCTCAATTGCCATCTCAGTGTGCCCTGGGGGCGAGGCCAGCAAGGCAGGCCCAGGGATAGAATCCACGACCCCTACACCTGCTTGCAGGTGCTTTAATCCACTGAACTATTTGGCCGGCCCCTACAATTTTTTTAAAAATCATTCTTGTTTTCTAAAGATAAGGATATTTCCTCTTTGGTTCTGAATGTGGCTTGCACTTATTGGTTCAGTTCTAATGAACAGAGTGAAAGTGATGCTATGTGACTTCCAACACTGTGGCCTAGACAGAGTCACAGCACTTGCCTTGCTTCTGTTGGGTCATAATTTTTTTTATTTTAATATTTTTTATTTTTAATAAGAAATAACAATATGATAGTTTCAAAACATGTTAGTAATGCATTCATAATAATTGATACATTGAGGGGCTGGGGAGATAGCTCCATGGCACAAGTGCCTGCTTGGCAAGTGCAAGGTTGTGAGTTCGAACCCCAGTCCCAAAAAAAAAAAAAAAAAAAAAAAAAAAAAAATTGATACATTGAATATTATTGCCCTCATAGTAGTTATACAGAACACAGGGTGTAGATATGATAAATTTTCTAATCCATTTTAGTAGGGGAGCAAAAAGAAAAGAAAACAATTTTCTTCTCTTTGTACAAAGAGGAGGTAGTTGTATACATAGTCCAACATTTCATAATTGCAGTGGCTTACCTGTGAAACTGGTAATGTTGGAGGCTGTTGGTATAAGCTTCTTTCAGCTCATCATACTAACCTAGCACTGTGGTCTATGCCTCGTAATTAAGCTTTTTTGCTGGGTGATCAAGGGCAAGTTAAGGCCAGACCTGTATAACAGAACATTCATCTTTTGTATCTTCCAGGGTCAAATCCCCTCAGGATTAACTTTGGAACCATGTGCAGTGCTTTGTAGAACTGTTACCAGTATCAGCCATCGGGATGAGTCATGGCCATTGCTTGACCAATTTGCTCTCTGTGAAAGCCTGAGAGAATGTCCTCTCTCTAGGTGACTATCCTTAGGCACACAATACTTCGTTTATCCCTTTCCTCTGTGGTCCCTTAATCTCCTTGAACAGAAAATTTGGGAAACTGCTGAGTTATAGGATGTTACAGCACAGGTTCTCTTCTGTCCTGAGTTCTCACTGACCTTGAAGGGCTAGGGCCAAAATGTTGGCTGTCCTTGTAGCCCTTTTTTTTCTCCAATTTTCGCTCTGTTTACTTACATTCTCAACCCTCCAGCAGAGAAGCTTCATGATAGTATTACTCTATAACATAGGTAATTGAGTGTAACAGCACTATCCTTCTTAGTATCAAGCATCTTAGACTTATCTTGCAATTGGTATTTTCTGTCAATCATTGATATTCTAATAAATCTCTTTAAAATTTGATAAAAGCATATACACATTTTTACACAGACTTTCGAAATCCAAGGATGTACAAAATTGTAGCCTGTCAAGCGTGTGGCATTTTGCCTAGTCTCGTACTCTCACTTAAAACCCTTTTGGTTAATCAATCATTTACTTGAAAGAGAGCATAGCAGCAACCGAGTTTACATTGGAAGCAGTACACATCTAAAAGACCAGAACAACACGCATTCCAAGCATAGCTCCAGGGTTGCACGCTGCTTTCATCAATGTGAAAAACCTTTTCAACGTTCCTAGGACCAGTATCAAATTCATCCTGTGTACATAAGTGTATGGTTTTGCTCCTGCTATGTTTCCTCTCTTTTCTGCTTCCAGTCACTTCATTGTTTAATCCATAAGTCTTTGATTTCCATTCAGCTGTGTTATGACTTTCCATTTTTGTTTCTTCTTTAGCTTTCTTGCACTAGTGAGACTATACGATATTTACACATGTAGGTCTGGTTTATTTCACTTATGAGTATATGTTCAATATACATTCATTTATATATGAAGTCTTACAGTTTATCATTCTTTGTAACTGAATAATATTCTATTGTATAAAAATAATGCATCTTTTTCAACCACTCTTCAAATGATGGGCATTTTGGTTGTTTCCAAGATTTGGTTATTACAAATTTGGCTTCTATAAACATAGGTGCACAGATATCACTATGGTATGATGTTTTCAGTTCTTCTGGGAAAATTCCCAGTAGGGGGATAGCTGGATTGAATGGGATTTCCAGTTCTAGTTTTTTAAGGAGCCTCCACACTACTTTCCATAATGGTTGCACCAGTCTGCATTCCCACCAGCAGCGGAGAAGGGTTTCTTTTTCCCCACAGCTTCTCCAACATTTGTTGTTGGTTGATTTTTTTATGATAGCCATTCTTTCTGGGGTGAGATGGTATCTAAGTGTTGTTTTAATTTGCACTTTACGGATGGCTAGTTATGTGAAGCATTTCTTCATGTATTTGTAGGCTTGCTGAATTTCTTTCACTGAGAAGTTTGTGTTCGTATCGGATGCCCATTTCTGGATTGGGTCTTTGAATTTTGGGGCCCTAATGGTTTTTAGTTCTTTATAAATTCTAGATAGAAGACCTTTGTCTAAATACTTATTAGTTAAAATCTTTTCAAAATTGGTGGATTGTCTTTTCACTCTGTTGGTAATTTCTTTACACTTGCAAAAGCTTCTTAGCCAAAGGAGGTTGCACTTATTAATACTTTCAAGGGTTAAACGTGCATTTTGATTTTTGTCCATGAACTTTTTGCCTACCCCGATGTCTTCAAGGTTTTCTCCTACTTTCTCTTCCAGGAGATTTAATGTTTCTCTTTCAATATTTACATCTTTAATCCATTTAGACTTTAGTTTAGTGCATGGTGATAGACTTGGGTCAAGTTTTATTTTTCGACACGTAGAGAGCCAGTTTTTCCAGCACCATTTGTTAAAGAGGCTATCTTTCTTCCAGTAAGCACGTTTGGCCCCTTGGTCAAAGATAAGTTGGCTGAGTGTGTTTGTATTTGCTTCTGCATCTTCTAATCTATTCCATTGATCCTCAGGTCTATTTTTTTTGCCAATACCATGCTGATTTTATTACTGTAGATTTATAGGATAGCTTTAGGTCAGGAATTGTAATGCCTCCTGCCTTACCTTTGTGCCCAGAATTGTCTTTGCAATTCTGGTTCTTTTTTGGTGCCACATAAATTTTAGGAATGATTTCTCCAGGTCTGTGAGGTATGTTGATGGTATTTTGATAGGAATTGCATTAAATCTGTATAACAATTTAGGGAGTATGGCCATCTTCACAATATTGGTTCGTCCTATCCAGGAGCAGGGAATATCTTTCCATTTTCTGAAGTCTTCTAGGATCTCTGTTTTCAGAGTACTGTAGTTTTCATTGAAAAGGTCTTTTACTTCCTTAGTTAGGTTAATTCCTAGGTATTTTATTTTCCTCAGTGCTAGCATAAAAGGAACCGTTTCTCTAATTTCTCTCTCAGTGTGCTTGTTATCTGTGTACAGGAATGCTATTGATTTTTGTGTGTTGGCTTTGTAACCTGCTATGCTACTGAGTTTGTATATTAATTCTAGTACCTTCTTGGTGGAGGGCTTTGGGTCTTCCAAGTAGATTATCATATCATCTCCAAACAGTGATAGTTTTACTTTTTCTTTACCTATTCTTATTCCTTTTATTTCTGTCTCTTGTCTAATGGCTGTAGCTAATGCTTCCAGAACTATGTTGAATAGGAGTGGTGATAGAGGACATCCTTGTCTTGTACCAGATTTGAGAGTAAAAGACTTCAGTTTTTCCCCATTTAGAATTATGTTAGCTGTTGGTTTATCATAGATGACTTTTACAAGGTTGAGGTAGAGGCCCTCTATTCTGATTTTCTGCAGGACTTTGAACATGAATGAGTGTTGTACTTTGTTAAAGGCCTTTTCTGCCTCAATTGAGACAATCATGTGATTTTTGGTTTTGGCTCTATTGATATAGTGTATTGCATTTATAGATTTGCATATATTGAACCATCCTTGCATCCCTGGGATGAATCCTATGTGGTCATGGTGTATAATCTTCTTGATGAGTTGTTGTATTCTATTGGTGAGGATTTGATTCAGGATTTTTGCATCTATGTTCATGAGAGAAATTGGCCTATAGTTCTCTTTTTTAGTTGCATCTCTCTCTGGTTTTGGTATCAGTGTAATACTTGCCTCTAGGAATGATTTTGGAAGGATTGCTTTCTTTTGGATTTCACTGAAGAGTTTGAGGAGTTTTGGGATCATGTTTCCTATAAATTTCTTGTAGAATTCAGTGGTGAATCCATCAGGTTCTGGACTTTTCTTTGTCGGCAGGCTTTTTATTACATTTCATATTTCATTGGCTGTTATTGGGTTATTGAGAGTACTTATATCTTCTTGATTCAGTTTTGGTAGTTCATACTTTTCTAGGAATCTGTCTATTTCCTCTGTGTCTTCAATTCTGTGAGAGTAAAGATTCTCAAAGTAGCTATAAATGATCCTCTGGATCTCTGCTGGGTCTGTAGCAATTTTACCTTTTCATTCCTTATTGCTTGAATTTGAGTACTTTCTTTCCTCTTTTTGATGAGGTTAGCTAGGGGCTTATCGATTTTGTTTAGTCTTTCAAAGAACCAACTTTTTGATTCATTAATTCTTTGTATTGTTTTCTTAGTCTCAATTGAATTAATCTCTGCTCTTATCTTTATAATTTCCTCCTGCCTTTGGGCTTTGGATTTCATTTGCTCTTCTATTTCTAGTTGGTTTAGGTGCTGCATGTTCCCATTCTGTTCTCTTAATGTGTGAGTTCAAAGCTATAAATTTCCCTCTAAGAACTTCTTTTATTGCATCACATAAATTCTGGTAGGTTGTATTTGAATTTTCATTAAATTGTAGATATTGTTTAATTTCTTGTTTAATTTTATCTGCAACCCACTGGTTGCTGAGAAGAGTGTTGTTTAATTTCCATGTATTTCTGGAGTTTTTATGGTTTCTTTGGCCATTTATTTCCAATTTCATTGCACTGTGGTCAGATAATATGCATGGGATAATTTCTGTTTTCCTGCATATACTTAAGCATAACCTGTGGACTAATATGTGGTCTATTTTAGAAAATGTCCCATGTGTAACTGAAAAGAATGTGTATTGTGAAACAGTTGGTTGGAACACTCTGAGTATATCCACTAAGTCCAGTTGTTCCAAGTTCTGTTTCAGTTCTTCTGCTTCTTTGCTAATTTTTTGCTTGCTTGACCTATCTTTTTCAGATAGAGGGGTGTTAAGGTCTCCTGTTAAGATTGTAGTATTGGATATTAAATTTTTCATGTCCATTAAAATTTGTCTTATATAAGTTGCTGCTCCTGTGTTGGGTACATACATATTTATTAGTGTTATCTCTTCATCCTGAATTTTTCCCTTGACCAGTATGTAGTGGCCTTCTTTGTTACATTTGATCAATCTTGGTTTGAAGTTTCGACTGTCTACAATCAGGATTGCTACCCCTGCATTTTTTTGAGGTGCTGGAGCATGTAGTATTGTTTTCCATCCTTTCACTTTTAGCCTATGAGTTTCTTTATGAGTTAAGTGTGTTTCTTGTGCACAGCATGTTGTTGTGTTTTGCTTCCTTATCCACTCTGCCAGTCTATGTCTTTAAATGTCTTTTAATTAAGGACATTAACATTGATGGTTATAATTGAAGTGTATTGACTTATGATTGACACGACTTTTATTTACTTCTGTTTACAACTTTTTCTGCTGTGTTTAATTGGTTGCCCTATTTATTGGTTTCTTTCTGTTCCCATTTGTTGAGTTTTGGTCATTTTGATCCCTCTCTAAAATGTTTTTAGTATTCTGTGTAGTGTTGACTTTGATGTCATGAAGTTTTTTAGTTGCTCTTTGTTGTGGAAGTATTTCACTTCTCCCTCATACTTGAAAGACAGTTTTGCTGGGTATAGCAGTCTGAGTTGAAATTTGTTTTCATGGAGGACTTGAAGCACTCTGCTCCATGCTCTTCTTGATTTCATGGTTTGTGAAGAGAAATCTGCCATTATTTTGATGGGTTTCCTTTAAATGTGATCTGTTTCTTTTCTCTAGCAGCTTTTAGTATATTATTCTTTTGCTGGATTTCTGGTATCTTGATTATTATATGTCTTGATGTCTTCGGGTTGAAGTTATTTGGAGTTCTATATGCTTCAGTTACCTGAATATCCAATTATTTTCTCATATATGGGAAGTTTTCTGCTATTACTTCTGCCCATATTCTTTTTATATCATTTGTATTGACTCCTTTTTTCTCATTGACTCCTATTAATCTCACGTTGTTCATTCTTGCATCATCTTGCAGATGTTGAATTATTTTTTCCTGCATCCTGGTTGTTTTTGAGAGATCCTTTCTTACCTTTTCACTAGCTGTGAGTGTGTCTTCAAGATCTGAAATTCTATCTTCACTTTCCTTCATACGGTTTTCCCAGCTTGTGATTGAGATTTTATTTTCTTGTATATCTCTTTGAAACTGTTTCATGCGATCTATTTCTTTCTTATATTGCTCAGTCAGGGAATCCATCATTTTTCTATTCTCTTCTAATTTTTTATCAATGTCTTCTTTAATATTTCTTAATTCTTTCATTATAGTTATCCTTTCTCTCTTTAGTTCAGAGATTATTTCTGCTCTACTCTCATCCTTACCTTTCTGCAGTTGTTCCCCTACTTTAGATGCTATTAATTTATAGATGTCTCTTTTTTCTTCAGAGGTTATTTCTGTTCTGGTTTCCTCTATCCATTTCTGCAGTTGTTTTTCCACTTCAGATTCTATTAATTCATGCATTTCTTTTTTTAATTCAGACGCTGTCTCTGATCTGAGTTGCTCTATGCATTTCTGCACTTGTCTGTCTACCTCAGATGCTACCGTTTCAGAGGTTTTGGCTGCATGGTTCCCATTTTCTTCCATGGTACTATCTCCTGTGTTAGTTCCTGGTGGGCTCG
Source organism: Capromys pilorides (assembly GCA_004027915.1). Lineage (NCBI taxonomy): Eukaryota > Metazoa > Chordata > Mammalia > Rodentia > Capromyidae > Capromys > Capromys pilorides. The sequence goes on from PVKN010011146.1 coordinate 18,840, forward strand.
GGATTTGAGATTGCATCTTACTCCTTGTCTTTTTCATTTTGTATACCAGTAATCTCTGTACTTTGGTGAATTTATGCTGTTAGCCCCTGAGGGAGTTTGGGTCCAGATCCACCAAGCTTATTCCCCTCCAGCCGTGCCTGGCTGCTGGTCGAAATTCTGGTGGCTGGCTGGCTTGAGGCCCAGTGGGTCAGGGCTGTAGGTGGAGCCGCAGCTCCAAGGAATGGATGCCGGATTGGGAGTGTCTTTACCTGGTTGCCCAGGTCTTACCTGGTCGCCCAGGGCCAGTCCCACTGGTGGGTGGAATTCACAGGAATGATGGGGCTCAGGGCCGGAGCCTCTTTACCTGGTCTCTGTGCAGCCGGTCCCAATCCCAGTGGTGCTGCAGGTACCAGTGGTGGCTGGAGTTCGCTGGTCTTGGGTCATAATTGATGGAAATAATAGCAGCAGTGTGGAACCAAGGCCTCCAATGGCTAAAGAGGGGAGTCCTCCAGTGTGAGCCCAGCTCTCGAGGTCTGTGGCTCCAGAAATTTTGTGAGAACACCTGAACTGAAGTGTCCAGTTCAGCTGCTCTGTAGTGCAAGACCCACAGAGATTGTAACATGTGCCTTTAGGACTTGGTCTAATTTGTCACACAGTGGTGGATGACTAATTTGTAGCTCTAAGGCATAGTATGCTTTATTGGCGTAACATTTCCTATTGAAATGTTAGGTAAAGATATTAAAACACTTTTCATAGAATTGTGTTTCATGAGTGTAGAGAAGGAGGTGAGAAATGAGTTGAGAATGCTTATTCAGCAATCTGTGTACCCTCTCATCATTAGATTAACAAACAACCAAGTAATTCAGAAGAAAACCCTACAGAATTTAGATGGTTTTCATTGGAGTCTGTCAATGAGAACAAAAATAATTAACAGTTTATTAAGTACTGTATATGTTCAACTTTAAATAAATAATGCTTCTATTAAGACCCATCATGGGGCCGGGGAGATAGCTCTGTGGCACAAGTGCCTGCCCAGCAAGTGCAAGGTTGTGAGTTCGAACCCCGGTCACGCCAAAAAAAAAAAAGAATAGTCATAATAATGTTTGAGCTATCATCACTAATACTGTGCATGGGTGTGTGATTTCTGGGCAAACTGTAGATGTACTAATGGATATTAAAAGTAGGACTTTAGTCATATTCATATAAACTATTAAACTCTTACTGTAATGAGTCTAATTTGATGTCCATGGAAAACCAAATACCATAAATTGTCTGTTTTAAATGTGGGGAAGTTCAAACTTAGTGATAAAAATTCTAAAAACAATCTGACTCATTATGCTACTATAATGAAATTCTATGAAAAAAATATATTTTAAAGTTTCTGCATCCTGCTACTTCTTGTTTGGTGGTGGACTCCAAAGAAAAATGTAAAAAGTCAGCATTTCCTTGAGGGGATTTCAAATGTAGTCGATGGCATTAAGTTTTTATGCTGTTTAATAAGCAGTAATTTTCCCATGATCTCTCAAAGAATCAGCCTGTCTGATCCTTGTGTCCACAGCTTAGTACATGTGACTGGCTCCACACCCTGACTTTAGACTTGCAAATAAGTAAGACATTTTAAAAATCATTGAGCTAAAGTTCACATGCTGTAAGATTAAGCCTTCAAATTATATAATTCAGTAATCTTTTAGCACATGATCATCATGCCCAAAAGACCCTCAGACCCACTAGGGATTCTTTCTTTCCTTGTCTTTGTTCCTGGAACTCACTCAACTACTTTGGGAATCTGGACACGTCATATACTTGTAAGTGAAACCAAAGATTATAAAGCATCATATCACAGCGATATATGTGCTCCCATGATGACAGAGCATATTTAATAATAGTTAAATCTTGAAAACAACCCAAATATCCATCAATTAAATACATAATTTTTTTGATACAGTAGAGTCCTACTCTACTGTAAAGGATAAACTTGAGACTTTATAGCTAAACAGATGGAGCTTGAGACCATGCTCTTAAGTGAAATAAATTGAACATATTTTGTAAATACTACATTGTCTCTCTGGGGCAAGAAACTGAAAATGTAGATAAGAATCAAAATTTATAATAGATATTGTAAAATATGAAGAAAATGTTCAAACGGAAAGGGGAATTGGTCGGTGGATAGAAACCAAAAGAAAAAAATGATAAAAGGGAAACAAAACTTTGTAAATAAGGAAGAGAAGAGGAATTGAAAGCAGGGGAATAGGAAAAAGAAAAAGGAACCTTTTATATCATGCACAGGTACAAATCCCCTATGAATGTGATCATTATGTACATCAAAATTGTACCAATAAACTTAATTAAAGAAATAGAAAACTCAAAAAATCCACAAAGGACATGTGACTTTCTCTGTCTGGTATATTTTTGATTAACGTAATATTTTAAGGCTCACCCATGTTGTAGCGTGTGTGGGTGCTGTGCACCTCTTTTTGGCTGTATAATAGTCATTATGTAACCACTTCTCTTTTTGTTTAGCCACTGATCAGTGTAGTGGACTTCGGGGTTGTTTTCAGCTTGGGATGATTGTGAATCATAGGGCCATGAATATTTTTGTGTAGACATATGTTTTCATTTGTCATGGCTATATATGGTAAAATACAACTTCTGGGTCATAGAGACATTTTAACTCTTTGAGGAACCACTGAATGTGTTACCCAGCCATCACATGATTTCATATTCTCATCAGCAATGTGTGACAGTTCATATTGTGTCATAACTCAGCACGTAGTCTCTACTTGATTATAGCATCCTAGTGGATGTGAGCTAGAATCTCATAAGTTTAATTTTCCTTTCCTAGAGACTAATTATGCCGAGTATTATTTTGAGTATTTTTTTTGCATTTCAACTGAAAATAATTTGAAACTTTTTGTTCCTTATTAACCAAAACATCAGTAGGCATAAATATAAAAGCTTAAAGATATTTGTGTATGAACTTGAATTTATCTGTTAGTCTTATATTAGCTGTACACCTATATAGGTCCTGTCTTAAGTAGGCATCATATAGAAATAAGTTGTATTGATGTTAAGAGTTTTGGTTACCCAATTGTACTCCCTAGAGACCCAGATATCGAGATGTTGGGA
>PVKN010011147.1:0-21947 GCA_004027915.1 Capromys pilorides
CTCTTTACATTAATATAGATACGTAAGATTGGTCAAACAATTAAACATCAACACTTTCAATAAACCTTAGTTTTTTTTTTTCCTATCTTTGTTTTTGCTATTTTTACTCTTTAAAATAAAATAAAAAATAAAAAATAAATCTTTCTTCCCTTAACTTTGGACAGGTGCTTCATCTCAGCAAGAGGAAAAATAGCTAACTTTTTCGGAACTAAAAGTTTTGAGTCAGGCTATAGCTAAAGTGCCCAGGTGACTGGAATTTATGATCCTCCTGTCAATTCCTTAAGTGCTAGATGTGTGGCACCATGTCCAGATTTATTTTGTGGTTCTTTGTACATGGAAGGCCCTGTACAAAATGTATCTCATCCTTTTCAAAAGAAACTTTATTAATTCTGAAATAGAAATCTGGGTAGACAACATGAACAATTACATCATAAAAGAAAAAAAGAAATTCCAAGAAACACATGGAAAGAAAATTTATTTCACTAGCATTCAAAGAAAATATATATTCATTCTTACTGTTTTGTAACTGAAAAAAAAAAAAAAGAATCATAACTCAAAGTGTTTACACTGGGAATCTGAATGCTTATCTGGAATTCAGTTTGGAAATTTGTAAGAGAAGGATTACCGTATGGCAGTGTTTCTAAGAAATGTTATTTCTTAAAGAAATACACACAGTTGTGTCCAAGGACATAGATAGGAACTTCTTTGCAGGTTTATATTATATATGAATGTAAATTTTGAATAACAAATAGTCCAGATGATCTGTACAGTAGAACTCTGCTCAAATTACCCACAGGACATCTACATAGAGGAACAGCTAGGAGGCGAGCCCCCCAGCAGGCAAGGTGTAGAGCAGTGTGGAGAATGGGTCCAGGCTCTATGTGAGGCTCCCCGCTTGCTTGATGGAGTATCTTAGAGACAGGTATCCTCTCCACTAGTGCCACCATTATCCCAGCTGTAAAGGAGTATTGTGGGTGGCAGTAGGAGTTCTCAGTTCATAGAATTATACACATAGCAGGTACCAAAAACATGATTTATGTGGAGCAAAAATGTGTAGAAATTTATATGTATACACATACAAGGAAACCTTTGGGTGAGATGGGTATGTCCATTTCTGTCACCATAGCGGTCACTTTATGGGTGCTTGTGTGTGTCAGGACTCATAAACTGGGTTTAGCTACTTGTAGTTTATTGTTTCAATTATTCCTCAATAAAGCTTTGCAATGAACCAATAGTGCTTGCTTGCATTACTGACAATACCTGGTGAGGTTCCTTCCAAGAACAACCTACTGAAAACTATCCCAAAGCCTCAGTGATAGCTTTCTATCACCATAACAAAAATGTCTGAGATATTCAACTTGGAAGGAGGAAACATTTTGACTGACAGTTTCAGTTCAGGAAGAATTTGTGCTGTTGGTTTGTGGTGCGGCAGAACATCACAGCAGGGAGCACATGGTGGAACAAAGATGCTCACCTCGTGGCAGTGGAGAAGCAGAGAGAAGAGCAGGAGCAGGGTTCCAACATCCAGAGCACACTTCCTGTGATGTCACTTCCAGGTCTCCCTTCTTCAAGGTTCCGTGAGCCATCATTGGCACTAGGGCCTCAGAACTAAGCCGGCAGCCCATTCCATATCAAAGAGATAGCATCTGACAATATCTCCTTTCATAATTCAGTGAGCAGCATGCATGGTTTCCAAGAAGCTGTCAAGCTTGGTGTTGTAGGTTATGGACAGAGGAAAAGCACTGTTGATATTTCTGAAGTGTAAAACAGATAGCTGCATTATTCTCATTAAAACCTACATTTTGTTAATTTCAGTCAGAATCTCTACCAGAGAAAAGATGTTCAAAGTGGCTCATGCATGTCCTTATATATTGACCTTTTTTTTTTTGTTTGTTTGTTTTTTGCGGAACCGAGGACTGAACTCAGGCCCTTGCTCTTGCCAGGCAAGGCTTATTCTACTGAGCTATCTGCCCAGTCCCTATATTGACCTTTGTGTAATGAACAAAATTGGTGCCTCTGGATAATTTAGGAAGGGATGTGGCTAAAAGTCAATGTTCTCTTTGTAGTCATGAAACAGATGTTTGCAAAATGAATATGCATCAGATTGTAAAAGGATATTAAGCAGAAGTATGCTGGAACTGCACAAAAGCAGTGGAAGTTACATATACACACAGAAAAACACATGCATGTATACACAAAAAGCAAGACAACAGTATAATATTCAATTTTCATAAATCCATGTATGTACATCATACATATATATGTATATATTCATTCAGTATATTTATACACACACATATATAAAATGATCTGGAGAAATTATTTACTAAAATTCTGGCTGTGGTTCTTCCTGGTTAGTGAGAAGTATGCGTGTAGCAGGGAAAGCGATACCTCCTTGAAATGCCCACAGCAGCCATTCCTGAGCCTTCGGGTATGCCATGCTGTCTGGTACAGGGTCACTAAGGTTGCAGATAAAATGAAAGTCACTCTTGGTGGACTTAGAGATGGGAGTGGAGCCTAGATTCTCTGGGCCACCTCATCCCCACAGTCCGTGCAATTGAGAGAGAGCGTGGCGGGCAGTGCCAAGGTGAGAGAGTCTGAAGATGCTGGAGTATTAGTTTTGAAGCTGAAGGACGATGGCCACAAACTGAACAATGTGGGCAGCCTGCAGAAACTGGAAAAGCAGGGGGTTGGGGGAGCCCTCCCTCGGGCCTCCTGGAGGACCACGCCCCGCTGACCTTGTAGAATTAGATCAGCGCGGCCCATTTTAATTCTGACTCGTGGCACAACCACATAAATTTGTTTTTCTGTAAACTCGTAGCAATCATTAGCAATACCTGTGGCTTGAGTGGGCCTCACTGGCTGCGATACTCCTGCTGCACAAAGCTGTGCGGTAAGCTATTAGGATGTAAGTTAAACAACAGGCATCAGAAGCTAAAAGAACGGACCATGTTAACTTTTTTCTTCATATGTCTGTATTTGAATGTTTAGTATACACATATATTCTTTTATTATTATAAAAAGAGACACGCTTTCTTATTTGTGAAATCATAAATTAAAAAAAGAAAATCCACAAATTGAACATAGTAGGACGTCTAAGGAATCTTTCTGGTCTGTCAGTACCGATAGACAGTGTTCACTGAGCCCCAAGCCACTTCTTCTTCTCCTTGCATCTGTTTACTTTGCTACAAACAGGATCATTCTCTTCACAGTCAGTATTTTTCAAGGCCGACTTCTGCTTGGTAGCTAGGACAATAAGTAGTCACACCTGGGGAGTTCATTGTTCTCACCTTCATTGGGTTTGGTACTGGATGCACTTTTACTTGAACATTGTGTCCCCGTGCCAGTCAGCCAGTCATTTGTGTGGTCCTCGACTCAGAAGCCAGAACGCGTTGGTATTGATTGCCGCCAGCTCCCTATGGTTTTTAGTCAAAACTGTTAGGCTAGTTTTGCTACATTTTGTGCCTCCCGGAACCAGTTCTGACATTTAATTTGTTTCTCTCTGTTTACTCTTTGCTGCTGACAGAGCCAGGAGAACCCTGGCCCCTTGGGGAAGTTAGATCTGGGCGGGCACAGGCCTTGCCTGCTGAGCCTTTGGGCATCCCTGCTACCTGCACGGTCTGCACCCCCATTTGAGGATAATGGCACCATTGTAGCTTCTGCTTCCCATAAAACGTGGAAAGGAAAGCTCAATTGGGGTGGGGTGGGGGGGTTGTTTGCAGACACTGGCTGGGCCTTGGGTGTCCACACTTCTGGCTGTCAGTGCTGCAGTCCAAGCCATCCATCCGTCCACCCTTATGCAAAGCAGGAAGGAATTTAAGGAAGTCTTTTCTGTATCAGTGAGGAGGGTGAGATCACAAGGCCACCCAGAAGGGGGCAGGGCAGTTAGTAGGTGGAAACCTGCCTCTCTGTTCTGAAGAGCTGGAGGGTGACAGTGACCCCAGCAGTCTCCAAGCTCATGGTTTGTGGCCCAGCATCAGCCCCAAGCCAGCTGGTGGACTGGGTCTCTTGTAGGGCTTCGACAGAGTCAGTGAAGCTTCCAGTCCCGAGTGGAAAGTGCACCTCGCGCTCCCCTGTGGCACGCTACACAGCAGACTCTTCCGGGCTCGGCCTTTGGCTTGGGTTCTTGTCTTGAGGTCCGCAAGCACAGATGCGCACCTAGACAGAGACTAGGTCTAGGCTGGACTATGTGGGCTCCTCACAGCTTCCGGAGTGCCCATCCTGTGACCAGGCTGCCGCTCAGCTGCGGTGACGCTGGCACACGGTCGTCTGCGGCAGAGCAGCGGGAAGGCCGTGCTCCGCAGGCAGCGCCAGGGTGTCAGAGAAGCAGACAGATGGGCTGGTGCCTGCGATGGCGTCATCCCGGACGAGGAGAGCGAGGTGGGCAGAGGAAGCGCTCGCAGCTCTGTGTCGGCAGCCACACCCGGGAAGGAAGCCTCCCTTTGCCTGTCTCTCCTGTCTGCTCATTTTCATCCTGCATCAGAAATGTTTTGGGGCTGAGCAGATTTGGGGAAGGTTTAGCTCACATCATTTGCCGGGGATGTTAGGCCTGACGAATCTCTCCCTGTTTGTTCTTCCCTCTAAAATGGAATGTTTTAGGGCTGGAGAGATAGCTCAGCACACTGCACGTCTGCTTTGGCAAGTGCAGGGACCAGGGTTCCCCTGGGGTGTGCTGAGCTGGTGAGTAAGTCCGGGCCTGGTGGCGCACGGCTATAATCCCAGAGCTGGGGAGGCTGCAAACAGGAGGGTCACTATGAGTCCGAGCTGTGTAGTGAGACCCTGTACCAAATACAGAAATGAAGAATAAGATAAAATAAAATGAGATTTTAAAAAATATTCTGAGACAATGAAGATTGAGAAGAATGAAGCTGTGTTTACCACAGAGCACAGATGAAATATTTATTTTGCTTTTCCACTGGCGGGAAACAGGAAGCATTTCCTTTGAAATACAAAAAGCCACTGTGAACTCTGCCGCCCCGAGCTGCCCTGGGCCCTCATCTTCTAACTCTCAGTGAATAGCACTGTAATGAAACCAAAAGTTGGCACTGATGTAGGTGGGAAGTGGGCTCGTCTCCGTGCTGCTTCTACTAGATGACAATGACAGGCAGGAGGGTCGAGGTCAAGTCTCGGAGCAGAGGGAAGAAGGCTTCCAAAGTATAGAGAAAGGCAGGGGTATGTGCAGGGCACTGCCAGACACTTTGGCGTGGTTCCTGGTGTACCTGCTGGGTGCCAGGCATTGTGTCAATGTCACACACATACAAATGAGACGTGAGGTTGGCACCAGGGGAGAGCCCTCTGAGGAAGAAAGCCCAGAGCACTGAGGGTCAGGCTGTCCTTGTTACTCCCTTACTGAGGAAGAAGAAGATATATAAGAAAAGCAGGACTAAAGGAGGAAAATAAAAGAAGAGGAAGGTGTGTTGACAGCTTTCCGTTGCTGTGACAAAATACCTGAGAATAGCGCCTTCAAGCAGGGGAGGTTTATTTTGGTTCATGATTTCACGTGGCTTGGCCCATGGTCAGCTGGTAGCATTGCTTTTAGGTATGTGAGGCACAAATATGATGGAAGAGTGTGGGTTGCGGACTGTTCATCTATTGACAGGAAAAGGGGGGGGAGAGAGGAGAAGGAGAGACAGAGAGATAGACAGAGAGGGAGACAGACAGAGAGACAGAGAGAGAAGGGGAGACAAAGAGAGAGAAGGGGCAGACAGAGAGAGAGAAGAGGGAAGGAGAGACAGAGAGGGAGACAGAAAGAGAGACAGAGAGAGAGAAGGGGGAGACAGAGAGAGAGAAGAGGAGGAGACAGACAGAGAGGGAGACAGATAGAGACAGAGAGAGAGAAGGGGAGACAGAGAGAGAAGAGAGGGGGAGACAGAAAGAGAGAGAAGGGGAGACAGAGAGGGAGACAGACAGAGAGAGAGAGAAGGGGAGACAGAGAGAGAAGAGGGCAGACAGAGAGAGAAGAGGGAGAGACAGACAGAGAGGGAGACATAGAGACAGAGAGAGAAGGGGAGACAGAAGAGAGAGAAGAGAGGGGGAGACAGAAAGAGAGAGAAGAGAAGGGGAGACAGAGGGAGACAGAGAGATAGAGAGAGAGAAGGGGGAGACAGAGAGAGAGAAGGGGAGACAGAGAGAGAAGAGGGAGAGATAGAAGAGAAGAGAAGAGAAGAGAGGAGAAGAGAAGAGAAGAGAAGAGGGGCTGAGGACCAGATCACACCCTTGCTACACTCTTCAGCTGGGCCCCACCTCCTCTATTTCTGCCACCTCCAACTGATGCCATCAAAGTATGAGTCTGCCAGTGGATCAATCCACACAATCTTTCAGCTATGCAAGTGGATGAGACTGGGCTCCTGTGCTCAAGGAAGTGCCCTTGAAAAGGGGGAGAAAGGGGACGATCTGAAGCCGATTTCACCATAAGATCCTTCCTGGCAAGCACAACCAGACACTGCAAAGTATTTTGCACCCACAAAACATTGTGCACCTCCATGACTTTCCCACACCCCTCCAGAGGTGATTATTCTGGTTATCTCACTTTAAAGAAAATACACCAAAATGTAATTTAATGTCCTTGGTTAACCACCGGCCTTCAAATTGGCCAGGGGCACCACAGGCCTAGTGACCCAAGTCTGGTGCATTGGCCCACCTGCCATAGCTGCCTTGTGCCAAAACAACCGGGCAGGGAGCTGGCATGGCGGGTTGGGCTCCTCCACCGTGCAGCACGCAGGCAGAGCCATTGGGTGTGGCCAGTGAGCATCAGGCTCATGGAAGGGAAGGCGGGCAGCCAGGTAGAAACGTGGGGCATTATTTTACTAAAGAAGTGCTTGAGTTGCCAAGGAAGGGCTCTGAGCTTGTGCTGCGGCTGCCCTGTGGCTCCCTTCCCAGCCACATGTGGCTTGGCCGTGGCTTGGTCTCAGGACTCCCATATCAAACGCCAGCTCTTCTGCATGATGGTGCTGAAGGGGCGCATTTTGAAGAAATGGGACCTCTGAGATGGGTTCGGTGGCACATGCCTGTCATCTCAGCACCGTGGAAGCACAAGGCAGGAGGATTTTGAATTCAAACCCATCCCGGACAATTTAATGACATAGCAAGACCCTGTGTCAAAAGGAGAACTAAATCAACAAACGAAGGACTGTGGAAGTGGCTCAGTGTGAAAGAGCTGGATTTAACCCTCAGCACTGCGAAAAGGAAGGAGGGAAGAGGAGAGGAAGAGGACGAGGATGAGGATGAGGAGGAGCAAATAAGGTCGTAAGACTGGCCCTGCCCCCTGGCTTCCTAGCAATGTCATCTCTTCCACTTGCATCTGTCCCTGCCGTTGAGGTGCCATCTGCCCTGGGGTTCTGCAGACACGGGAGACTCTCACCACAACCACAGGGACCTTGTCCCTGTTCAGCCAGGCTAAACAGGGCTCCTCTTTGGTTGTAGATATCCACTCTTAGGTTTTGCATCACAGGAATGAAAATGGGTCGGCACACCCAACTCGGTACAAGCGAGTTTGCATCTGAGTTATACTGTATCCCTGCATCCCAGAGTCCCAACTAGACTCCTCCTCAGCTTCTGGTGGCTATTTGTGAACTCTGTCCCTCATCTCATTTCCTGCAGAACTAGACTGCTCATCACCAGACCTTACTTAGAAGCTCACTTCCTAACTAGTCCCCAGCATGCCCACAGCATTCTCCTTCTCTCTCTGGTCCTTCCTCCGGCACTATGACCATTGGCTCCCTTGTTCCCTGCTGTCTGCTGAAAGGGGACACTGGCCCTGGGCCCCACGCTCTCTAAACTTCTTCATGTTCTTGAAATTCTTCCCTAACATAGAACTGAGTGTATATAACCCACTCTCAAGTTGTACTGCTTACCCAATTCTCTTTCAGTCTCACAGAGTTGATCTCTCCTTTAGTCTCTTACACTTGATCTCTCTTTCCCACATGCCTCTACCACCAGAAAGTCACATTTCAATCTGTTCAAAACCAGCTTATGCACCACAGATGATTTCTCTGTCTACTGCAGCCACTTTGGTATTGTGGTCCAGTCCAAGAGCAGAATCCCATGCAATATTTTTCCTTTGTCTCCATCATCTCTGGGCCTCCAAAATGCTAAGGTTTTCATGGGTCACACTTCTCATAGACTACAGTGTCCTGTGTAATATTACTTGGTAGCTTGGTAGCCTTGATCTCAGTTTTCCCATCTGTAAAATGGAGCCTTCAATTGATGCTTAACATATGGCTGAAAAGGATAAATTGGATGATCCATACATTCAGAATTTTTAAGACATAGAGATGAAAATGTGTTGCTGTTTAGACTTTATCAGAAAGAAAAACCACTTGGAGAAAAGGCAAGCTCCTCTGGGTCTGCCACAGCATCTTTATATTCAAGCCAGTATGGCGAGAGAATGCTCAGTGCCACTGCAGACCCTGGAGGATGTCTCAGATCATCATATGAAGTTGTACATAGAGGATGGCTCTTAGCCGGGAATGGTGGTGCACGCCTGTAATCCCAGCACTTGGGAGGTGGAGGCAGGAGGATTGGTGCAAGTTCGAGACCAGCCTGGACTACAAAAGTGAGCTCAAGGCCAGCCTGAACTGCACAGCGAGACCCTGTCTCAAAAAGACAAAAAAGACAAAAAAAAAAAAAAAAAAAAAAAAAAAAAAAAAAAAAAAAAAAAAAAAAAAAAAAAAAAAAAAAAAAAAAAAAAAAAAAAAAAAAAAAAAAAAACGATGGCTCTAAGAATTCTATTACACTAGAATTATTGTTAAAGTTCTGTCTTTAAAAAGTAATTCTTAATTAGTTGTGATTTCTCTTACTGAGGAGAACTCTTGATTCTCAGCTCTGCCAAATAAATGAGTCCCTGGAAGAGGCTGAGCAGTCACAGTGGCTTTACTGTTGCTCACTTTCCTTCCCCTTCACCTTAGGAGTGAGAGTTCTAGGTCAGGAAAGACATGTGGACAAACATAAGCCAATACCTAAGGCTCAGTTCATGTTGTGCTTTCTTCTCCACTTCTAGCTGCATCGGAACTGTTAGCGTTGTCCTCCCAAAGCCTCATGCAATCATGGGGTGGGAACTTCTAGAGTTTGAGACTTGACTCATGATCCACTGGGATTATGTGTTTTGGTACTGATGGGACTATGAGTCTGAGTCCTTCTGGGATTGTGGATGTGGCTTAAGGTGGATAGGCTGAGGCAGAGAGCCTGAATGTGATATAGAGAGACAGAGAGACAGACTCATGCTGTTGCTCCCTGCTGCCCTGGTTGGTTGGTTGCCTCTGTCACCATTTTGTTGCTGTGAACTTCTGCTCCCTGCTCTGTGCCATTCATCCTTGGATTCAGCAGAGTATGGACTGAAGCGTCCAATAACTATGAGCTAAATAAACCTTTCCTTCCTTCAGTTTGGGTGTTGGGTATTTGTCCCAGCAATGAGAGAAGAGTAACTAAGACAGAATTTGGTACCAGAGAAGTGGGGTCGTTGCTGTGACTAACCTGATCATGTGGATTACAAGTTTTTTGGCATGGCTTGTGGGAAGAGATAGGAAAGGTTCAGAGATATTGCCTACAAGCAAAGCACTGGAAAAGCTTCGGCTGTTCTGTAGGAGAGATTCTGGTCAGAGCTTAGACCAGAAGACTGACAGAAAACCTGCCTATAAAGACCAGGATAGGGAGGTTTCTGCTGGGAAAAACAACAGCACTGGTTGTTGGACTTGAGATGATTTGTGATATGGATTGGCTGAAAGTCTGTCAGAATTTTGCTTGTGCCCAGAGACTTTGCCTAAGACTGAGATCAAGCATGGCAGACTGATTATACTTTCAAGAGATATTTCAAAGCAGCAAACTATTGGGGCAGTGGCATGGTTGTTATTGGCAGCTTTTAGTCAGTATTTATGTTGGAAATCAACAGCAAAGAGCCAAGCAGGATGACTTAAAATATTGTGACATGGCCAGGAAGTAAGCACCAGGAGAGCTGTGGACTGCAAAGATGGAGTTGAAAGGATCTCCATTGCTAGAAAGGAACCAGAGAATCAAAAGGATGGCCTGAGGGCATCACAAGAGGTGGCAGCTCTCCACCCTTTGCAGCCTCAGAATTGCAAAGGAGAGAGGCTTTGCCTTGAGAAGAAAGCTGCAGAGACCCAAATACCAGAATGTCGGCAGTGGCCAAACCAGGTTCCAAAATGGAGCTGGCATGAAGAATTTGTTCCTGGGAATCAAGTTCAGAGTGTTCATCAATCCAGGCACTCCACTCCTACAACCAAGAGAGAAGGAAGCCTGGCTACTGCTACAGCTGGTAGCGGACCTTTGCATCATCCATTTGACATTGGTTTTAGGCGCGTTCAGAATGCACGAGTTGTTAGGTTAAGAAGGCTTCCTCCTCAATTTCAGAAGATAGCCTGGGAGACCAGGCAGTGTGCCCCTGAGAGGGCAGTGTGTGAAACAGAGTGAGAAGCCTATTCCATGGAAACCCCAGAAGTTTGGAAAAGCCAAAAACATAGATCGTCTAAGGGAAACTGCAAAGAAGGAGCAAGTCTGGACTAAGAGAGAAGCCATGGAAAGTACCACCAAGAGTGCTGTGTAAGGCCTTTGGGGCTCACAACTCAGTGCAGACTGCTTCAGATGTTCCAGTTGAAACTATGGGATTTAATGTGTACCCTGCTGAATTTTGGACATGTGTTGGTCTCAGTGTTTTGTATTACCCTGTTGTTTGCAACTTTTGGTTTGCTAATATTTATCTCGTACATTTGAATGTTGGATATGTTTAACTTTTCTTTTATACAGGGGCTCACAGTTGAAAGTTTGCCTTAGATCTTGGAGAAGACTAGGAACTTGGACTTTTCAGCAACGCTGAAACTGTTGGGACTTTGGCAACTCTTCCAGATGGACTAAAATGGCTTTTGCCCAAAGGGATGTACGTGAGACTTTCGGGTTCCAGGGGTGGAATGTTATGGTTTATGCTTAGTTGTCCCCCCAAAGCCTCATGCAGGTGGGGACTTCTAGAGTTTGAGACTTGACTCATGATCCACTAGGGTTATGTGTTTTAGTATTGATAGAACTATGGCTCTGAGTACTTTTGGGATTATGGGTGTAGCCTAAGGCAGATAGGCTGAGGCAGAGAGCCTGAATGTAATATAAAGAGAAACAGACTCATGCTGTTGCTCCCTGCTGCCCTGGTTGGTCTGTTGCCTCTGTCACCATTTTGTTGCTATGAACTGCTGGCCTCTGCCATGTTCCGCTCTGCCTTGGATCCAGCAGAGTATGGACTGAAACCTCCAGTAATTGTCAGCTAAATAAACCTTTCCTTCCTTCAGTTTGGGTGTTGGGTACTTGTCCCAACAATGAAAGAAGAGTAACTAAGACAGTTACATAATGCCTGGGTTTAAGCACTGTAGTCTTTAACCACGAAGGTACAGGCAGAAAAACTATGTTTAGAAAGATGCTCAGTCCCCACCATAAGACCATGGATGCTCTCACGTTCTCCCAACAGATCCTGCCACTGGTTAGCACTCTCAGTGGGCTCCTCCCTAGCAATCGCAGTGTCGCCGAGGCAGCCTCGGTTCTGAACAAGAGTGCAAGCAGGAGCAGGAAACCCTGGCGGGCATGCGCCTGGGGGAAGGTGCTCACCTGGGAATCAGACCTACGATGCAGACCCAGGTCTCCTGCCACACACGGGGTACACAGCTTAGAAGCCTCTCTCTGGCCATAGTCCGGCAACACCAGCAGCAGTAAATCCCTTGGCCTTTATTCAGCTCGTGTATTTCTCAATAGAACTGCAATGTCAATAGTCACTATGATTGAAAAACTCTCTGACTCGAACTCCTTTTTAATGAGTATGGAAAGAGAAAAAGGTGTGCTAACTGTCCATTTCTTTCATTCTTGAGATCATCCATTAAGCACACTGTGACGTCTTCTACCACCTCTTACCTTCTTAATTCATCCATCCCCCTCCTATCAGAACTTTCTGTAGGTCATAGTCAGAAGGATGTCCTCCACTCTGGGTTCTCTGGCCCCAGCTCTTGGCCTCTTCTCACCTGTTCCCTGGGCCTGCACATTATTCCATCACCTCCAGTATCACCATGGCAAGTGGTTCCTACGGGGAAAACAGTGTTCCATGTTTCATGGTCCATTTGTTAAGATTCTATGCCCAGAATGATCATTCTGTAGACTTGAAACTTTCCCCAGGAATCTCTTCACCAAGCCAGAAAAGAGACTTCCTAATTAGACCCTCTGGTTGTTTGGGAAAGGAATTCTGGACCAATCGGAGCAAGAAAGTACTGTAAATGCCAGTATTATAGATTAATTTCATACAATAAAGTCAGATAAAAAACTTTATATCAAAGATTAGAAACTGAAAAGAAATTCTGTTCTTTTTTTGTTTTTCTTTTGGTGCAGAAAATTGAACCCAGGAACTTGCATAAGCATTGTGCTCCATTACCACCAGCCTGAGAAATCTTGTATTTAAGGAACAAACAAAAAATTAGTCATCAGACTAAGGTTACTATCTTCCCTCTTCAAAGCATTCTCAAAAAATAAAAATGGAAAAAAAGAAAAAAAGAGCTTGCCAAATAGCTTAGTGGATTAAAGCTCCTGCAAGTAGGAACAAGGGCCAGGAGTTCCATCCCTGGGCCTGCTGTGCCAGCCTCACCCCCTGGGGCATGCTGAGACCACAATTGAGATTGGATGTGGTGGCATGCACCTATAATCCAGCTCTTGGGATGTGACCTAGTAGCAAGCCCCTGAACACCCTCTAGACCCTTCCCTAAAATATGAAACAAATCAAGCAAGCAAGCAAGCAAGCGTTCTCCTGGGCCCCTGACCCAGCAAGTGGTGATATATATTCTCTTTGTCCCACCAGTCACATCACTGGGGCTGGGGTGAGGCAAGCGAGCTGCCTGGCTTCCAAATCTAAGGAGGTGCTTACCAGGGCAGGGCTGGTCTCCACGCCCCATGTCGAGCCATCACTGTTCTGGCCCAGTGTCTCTCCGTGTGCTCTTGGCCACACTCTACCTATGGTGAGCCGTTGGCATGCCAGGCTGCTATAAGGGGTTGGGCATAAGTGTCTGTTTCTGTTGTCACTGTACTCATGGAAGGCCAGCCCTTGGGACCTGTGTGCTGTTAGAATGACATTATAGTTCTCTCCTATATTCTACTTTCCAGTGTCTTGTGTGATTTCTTTTTTTTTTTTTAAATGTATTTAGTACAGGTACTATAGGATCTCACTATGTAGATCAGACTCATAGTGATTCTCCTGTTTTCCACCTCCCAAGTTCTGGGATTACAGGTGTGTGTCACCATGCTGTCTTAATCATCAGTTCCCCCTAGGGGCAGCCGCTGATCAAACCCCGGCCACAGCGCTCTGCCTAAGCAGGCACTTTAGTCCGCTGAGCTATCTGTCCAGCCCTCTTGTATGATTCTGAATCTAAAGAATAAAGCCCCACATGCTCAGTATAGGTATTCAGGTTTCTTCCTCATGTGGCCTGTGGCACCACCCCTCCCACCATAGGATCACAAAGCCCTGAGCAGCTCACCACACGGTGTCCTCTGTGTGTGTCACATACCTGCATGTCCCAGCTCCCTGTGGCTTGCGTTTCCTTCATGGGGTGAACCTCTTTATTTGGCAGGACCCAGCCTTGAAATTCAGCTTCCCTGAGAAGCCTCTGCTGCACAGGCTTGGGCGACAGCTGTGAGTCCGTGCTGCCCGCTGTCTGGTTAGCATTTCCATGTGGCCCACCAGCGGCCCGCCCCAACAACAAAACGGGAGCTTGGGCCATTGGCACAGTGTTGGGCTGCATTGTGACTTTCATACTCCTCTGTGTGGAAGGATAACGCTTTACGTTCTTATCCACCCAAGTATAACTTTCCAAAGATAGCTTTGTGCTATTGCTCCTTTTTCCTTCTCCTATTTTTTCTTCTACTGCTATTCTTTTTTTTTTTGCAAGATCAGGGTTCGAACTCATGACCTTGCACTTGCCAGCCAGGCATTTGTGCCATGGAGCTAGCTCCCCCTCTTCTACTGCTACTCTGTACCTCTTCATCTTTGACTTTTGATCCCAGTACTGAAATGAAATGCACAAAAAAGAGCAGAGCATTGTCATTAGAAGTTAGCGCCAAGAAACAGGAGCTATCACTTCTGCTTCACAGCCTTGCTCTGTACGTGGTGTGTGACATACAGTGGGTGCTCAGCAGTTACCACAAGCGCGAGCTCAGAGCAAGCGCGAATCTTTCATGGCAGTGCTGCGCTGGTCCCAACAAGCTCACGCAAGGACTTGCATCACCAGTGTGTTTTTAAATACTTTAAAAAATCTCTACCTGCAACCTACAGAATACAGTACAAAGAGTTTCCAGCTTACTTCTCTCGTGATTGCTGCTAAAACCCCAAAGGAGCCATAAGGCTTGCTGAAGTCGGCCCTGTGCTTCTGGAGAGAGGAGAAGGAGGTACATGCGACATTGTTTTCCGGCATGTCTTCTTCTTTTTTTTTTTTTTTTTTTGGCGGGCTCAGCTAGCCATGAGGGTGGGACTGGTGTGGCCTGTGGTGCCAGGGATCAAATCATGGTCCCCGCACACTTGCCTAAGCAGGTGCTTTAGACTGCTGAGCTATCTCACCGGCTTCTCTGGCATGTCTTTAAGTGACTTCACTTCTCATAGTTTTGGCATCCTCCAGTAAAATCACAACAAGACAGAGAACATTCTACATTTAGTAACATTTATTTATGCATTCAGTATCAAGTACATAAGTGCAAATATCCAGAGTCCATAATTAAGTCCATTAGGAACTACAGAGAAAGTAATACAAATTGTAATAAAGTTAACATGCTGGTACTTTTTAGTTACCATACATGTAGATCAGCCCATCAATCCCATACAACAAAAGTACTGCATGTTCATTTTGGGTTTATTCATTTAATTATTTTAAGTTATACAAAACTGATTACCATAAGTGTGGTGGACTGTTTTTTTTTAAGTTTTTACATTGTGTGTTTTGGAAAAAAATGCTAAACATTAGTCTACAATTCTATATAGTGTTATTAAGGATGAACCCAACCAGCAACCCAAAGACACAGAAGCAACTTCCACTATTGCGTCAGAACTCAGCAGAAGGGCCTGGCCACAGGGACATGGGAAGAAGCTAAGAAGCACTGCAAAGAGGAGGGGGCACTGAGGGAGGAACAATGACATGGCCTCTCACCATCATGCACTTTTGTTAGCAACACGAAATTAAAAATCACATCTAACACACTTTTCTCTATACTTTAGTGCTTGACACAAGTGACTCAAATATCCTAAGAGCACAGGAACAGCCTAAAAACAGCTGTTGTCGAAGTTTGCCTCTAAGAGTATGATATTGTGGGCAAAACAATCAATTTGCAGTAACGACTAAGACGAGAGCGGTTACCACGCAGACAGCCCTGTGTGTGTCCAGTCCCCGCGGGGAGCGCCACCTACTCGGCGTGCCTTTTGGCACCTGGGATTTTAGCCTGGATCCTGAAAAGACAACATGAAAAGGTGAAATTACAAGTGTTCTTCATGAAGTTATTTTCTATAGTCATCATTATTGCTTTAAATAGCTAAGTGACAGAGTAGCTTAATGTGCCAGGAGACATCATTTCATGTGCATGTCTCTAGATATTGCTATAAAAAAACAACAACAACAAAAAGTAAACATTGGGTAATGGATGACCCAAGAAAGCTACATTCTTTGGAGATAACTTTTTAGCCGGATGAACATGCTGACTGCCCACCTGCTCTGGAGTGCTTCTGAAAGTGTGTGTAGCTCTTCTGCCAGGAAGCCAGGCGTGAGGAGGGTTGGCTCTAGGTTATGATATCTATGTTCACCTGCACTGTGGTCAAGCTACCCACAGCTAGAAGTAGGAAATCAGGGTCTTAGTCCCAGCTGTGTTGGTCATTCAGCTGATGAACTTTCCCACTCTTCAAGACTCAATGCGTGGGTGGACCAGACTTCATCCAGGCTCCTACCATCACTCATGCCCATGGTATGGCTGCTGGTTTGAGCTGGCACCACTCGCTTTCTTTTTCTTAAGCTGAAGCTTTGTGAGTTCACTGTGCAGGCTGTAATTGGTAGTATGCAGCATTCTGGAACAGAGTGCTCAGCAAAGGGAGGAGGCGCCTGCCCTCACAGAACGCCCACTGCTGTAGGGGTTCAGAGCAAATCAGCAGAGGGACAAGGGAAGTTCAGATAGTGACACATGTTATAGAGCAAAATCAGACTCTGTGATAGGAAGGGAGGGGGCTCTGTGGTAAGGTGGGTAATACCTGTGTCAAGACCATGGACCCAAGAAACAGATGCCCAGTGCACGGGAAGGAGCCCACGCTCTTACAGAGGTCTGGAGGTTTTAGGCAGATGAAGTGGGCAGTGCAGAGGCCCTGAAAAGAGGACAAGCTTGGGCATGGCTGGCGGGCACAGAGCTTGGAGAGAGGAGGTATGAGAGGTGGAGAGTCACTACGTGATGTTGGAACCCATGGTGATGGTAAGAAGTGGATTCTGTTCCATGCTATGGAAAGCCACTGACAAATCTTAGAGAGGGAGTGTTAGGATTCGAGTTTTAAGATTATGCTCATGCAGTGTGAAAAAGTAGGCAAATAAAGGTGGGAACAGTAACGGGGAGGAAGCCTACAGTAGTGCAGGTGCAAGATGGCCATGTCCAGGGCCACATGCGAGGTGGAGTGACAGCCAGTCTGGAGAGCTGTGTGGGATGGGTTTGAGGGGACCTTCCTCACATCCAGATGGGCTGAATGCATTAGCAAGGAAACAGGAAGAATACTTAAGGAAGACTTTTTAGCTTGGCACCTGGGAATCTGGTAAGCGATGATGCCATTTACCCAGATGTTGAGAGTTGATGTAAAAACAGGTTCTGATGTGAAAGTCCAGGGTATTTGGCTATGTGAGTCTGAAATGTCTATGGGACAGACAATAGGGAACATTAAGCGTAGGGCTGGGGAGATCGCTCAGTGGCATAAGTGCCTGCCCAGCAAACAGTAAGCAAGCAGGTGAGCAGAGCTGATGCTCAGCAGGGTAGGTCTGTGCTTGGAGAGACAAAGTTTGGAACACTTGACATTGAGATAACTTCTGGAGTTGTAGGACTAGAAGAGAGGTGGGTGGGAGGAAGCGGAGCTGGGTGGACAGAAGTGACAGTGGCCAGCTGACTTCTACGCATGCTTAAATGAATGTCAAGGGGTTCACTGCTCCAAGGGGCAGTGGCTTCCAGCTCAGCAACTCAAACTGCTACTGCCTTCCCTCAAATTTCATTCAAATCTCAGAACTTCTAGATTTTCCCCTCATTGCTCTTCGGAGAAAGAGAGAAGGCCTACTCCTTTCACAGTGTTAGGCCTCTAAGTATTTGGGGATGTCTACTGAATTCTTTCAAGGGCATCTCACTCCCTAGTGAGACTTACCCTTCACTAGTCATTGCTTCAGATTTCCGGTGCCCCAATACCTTGGCCGCCCTTCTATCATACTCTTGCATATCGATACATCTCTTAAAATGTCCAACTCCAAAATGCGTTAAACATAGATATGCAAAGCTGGCTCAGCAGATCACTGATTCTGTTACGGTTTAGGTGGAGACATCCCCCAAAGGCCTCGTCCAGGAAGCGCAGGATTGAGTTCAGAGCTAAATGTGCTGTTAGGAGGCAGGTCTGGGCAGAAGAGCCTGATCTCCCAGCTGGGCCTCTCTGCTTCATGGCCACCAGGATGTGCGCAGCTTTCTTTTTCCCTGTAGCTCACTGCTGTGCTCTGAAGTGGCTGACTGTGGGCCTAAACTTCTGAAACCATGAACCAAAGCAAACCGCTGCTCCCCTAAGTCATGGGTGTGGGTATTGTGTGCCAGGAATGGGAACATGACAAAGGCAGGCTCATGTCTGGCTGTGCTCAGTTAATCCGTTACATATCCGCACACCCTATGGTTATGTTCTATGCCACTCACCCTTTCCTCATTCTATATTTGTCAAGTTGACCTAAAAAAAATCCAAATATAGTATTTACTGTTAATTTTATTGTATTGATTCCAATCCAACACGTCGGCTTCCTTAATGTCCCTTGATTCACCCAAATCTTCATCTTAACTTTTAATAAGTTTGCTTTTGCTCCAACCTGTGCCTCACCCAGGACTCTGGTAGTCAATATTTATGTTCACACAGTCATGAGAAGCAACGGGGTTGAAAGTGATAGAGTCGAAGTTAGGGCTTGGTATTTCACATGAGGCTGAGATCTGATGGCTTAAAGAACAACTGGAAGCTCTCATTATTTTAACCTTCTAATACTCTACAAACTGTGCTTTCATCTAAACTATTTTTCCAGTTTTCCACCTGAGGGCCCAGGGAGATTCATTGAATGCCCTGCTGAAATCAGATGACTCACTGGTCTAAGCCATCTATGAGGTCATTCCATTATGCTGCATATTCTGAGTACTACAGTTTAGTGACTTTATTTTAGAATTTTGCTTAAAATTAGATATTTAATTTGGCTAAAAATAAGTTTCAGAATTTAGTCTTTGTTCTTATTTGAAAATCAGAATAGCTCCTGTTTGCTTTCAGTTTTCAGCCTCATCCTTCCTTTTCCAAGATTTATCAAAGATCACTAGAGGAGCCTCTCCATGACAGCATTACCACCCCAGCTATGACTCACTTGGGTACAGGAGCCATATTCACTCAGAATGGATTTCTTATGTTCTTACTTTCTTAAAGCCTACAATTTCCTCTACAATTTGTGCTACGTCTTCCTTAATTTGAGACCCTTTTCTCTCACTTTCAGATCTCTAAGAAGGATTATTAGCTATCAGCTCTACTTTAGAGCTGGGAAACTGACATAAAGAAAGAGTTCAGTGACCTGGACAGGCCATTCGGTATAGAGGAAAGATGGCCTTTAGGTATCTTTTATTTTCTTTTCTGTATTTTTTAGGAAAGGGTCTACAGAGGGTTCAGGGTTTCACTACTAGATCAGACTCATAGTGATCCATCTGTTTACAGCCTCCCAAGAGCTGGGGTTACAGGTGTGTGTCACCACGCCCAGTCTCAATTACTGTCTCAGCATGCCCCAGAGGCAGGGCTGGCATGGCAGGTCTGGGGATCAAACCTTCAGCCCCTGTGCCTGTTTGCAGGCGCTTTAATCCACTGAGCTATTTGGCTGGCCCTAGGTATGTTGATGTAGCCTCTCCTAATCTCCCTAGAACTGATTTCAAGCTGGAGTAGGATGAAGATGAGGATGAAGATGAGGATGAGGATGGGGATGGGGATGGGAATGGGGATGGGGATGGGGATGGAAATATATTTAGAATATTTAATAATATTTAATGGTATCCTATGCCTAAATAAAAATGTGTTGTGTACACTGTCTCCCTCAATCACCAACAGCTCCATGAGGTTGATGAGTATTAATGCTTTCAATTTATGAGTAAGAAAACAGGTTCATAAAAATAATGTTTAAGAAGAATTCATGTAGCCAAAATGCCAGGAAGAGATTCAAAGCAGTCTATCTGATTCCAATGACAGGGTTCTTGACTGGTTACTGAAGTGGTATAAGTTCTGCATGTCAGAGGCTGAAAATCTCTGAGAAGTCAGAACCCAATATGAAATGTTTTTCAAGGGTAAGCCAAATAGCTCAGTGGATTAAAGCACCTGCAAGCAGGCGCAGGGGCCGGGAGTTCGATCCCTGGGCCTGCCGTGCTGGCCCCACCCCTGGGGCACAGAGAAATGGCAACGGACACTGTGTGTGGTGGCACGCGCCTGTAATCCCAGCTCTTGGGAGTCTGTAAACAGGTGGATCGCTATGAGTCCAATTTAGTAGTAAGACCCTGAACACCCTGCAGACCTTTCCCTAAAATACAATATATAGATAGATAGATAGATAGATAGATAGATAGATAGATAAATAGATAGTGTTTTTCAAAATTTTGTCCCAGATATACCAGGCTCTTGGGGAGAGCAGCCGTTCCCTCCTTTCCATAACAAGCCACAGCCTTTTCCTCCATTTGGGGTTCTAGCTACCACAAAGTGAGGAGTGGGGATCCACTGTAACAACTGTACTGGTCCACATAGTCAACGTATTTTTTCTTTTTATAGCTTTCATCTCCAATCATAATTTAACCACCTTATACATGGATATGTATACAAGATGCTCCCTTTATTTTAACCAGCTTTTGGCCTTATCAATTTGTCTGAAGTATGGGAGCTTCACAGCTGGTGACCACATCTCTGACCTCTTCCTTCTTCCATCCTTTTCTCACTACACTGCCGTGTTGATCCTCACACAGCGGAATTCTGCTCACATCACTGTCCTGCTCAGCTACATCAAGCACCAGATATTGCCCGGGAGGTGACAGTCCGCCTCCTCCGATGCACACCTGGTCTCAGCCTCTCTTCCTGCATTCTTTCTGGCTGAGCTTTCCTACTTGATTTTTAGACATCCCACCGGACTCACGGCTTCCTGAACGCGGCTCACCTTGCCGGCCCTGTCTTTGCTTAGGTTATTTCTTCTGTTTGCGGGGGCTTTTTCCTAGCATCCATCAGATGAATGCTCACCCAGTGCTTAGGGCCCACACAAAACACCACCCTAGTGGCTTTCTGGTATCCACTCCAGGAGGGAATAATTGTTTCCTCATCTCCCTGACTGTAATACTTCATTCTTTTTTCCCTCTGAGCTGGAGGCTTATTTGTTCTTTAACAGCTTGCATACACAAATGCATGCATATGTATAAATACATATAGATGTATATATTTTATCTGCATATAGTGTTAAGTTCTTACATTGTCTTAAAGTCATTTCTTTGCAATTTTGTCAGCACTAATGTGCTGAAAACTCTTCTCGAACTAATAGCATTTCATTCACCTATCTAGCCTTTGTGCGTGTCCTGTAAAGCATCCAGAACATAACAGTCCTTCTTCTCTCTCTCTCTCTCTTTTTTCTTTTCTTTTTTTTTTTTTTTTTTTTTTTTTTTTTTTTTTTTTTTTTTTTTTTTTTTTTTTTTTTTTTTTTGTCTTTTTGAGAAAGGGCCTTGCTGTGCAGTTCAGGCTGGCCTTGAGCTCACTTTTGTGGCCCAGGCTGGTCTTGAACTCGCACTGATCCTCCTGCCTCAGCCTCCCAAGTGCTGGGATTACAGGTGTGCGCCACCACGCGTGGCTCATTCTTCTTTTTTGGAACCAGTCAATCAAGCAAATAAAATTTAATAAATGTTTAGGATCCCCAAACAAAGTCATGGATAACTTAAGAATCGAGCAGCCAGCTTGCAGGTTCCAAACTCCTGTTCCGGAGCTCTGAGCTGCAATTCCTGAATATGGTTCAGTCTGCCAAAGTCACCTGGTAGAGGTGATTAAAATATATCATTCCTTTTTTTTTATGGCCGCTCAGCCTGCCCTGGGGGTGGGGCTGGCACAGCATGTGGTGCTGGGGATCAAACTGCAGTCCCTGTAGTTGCCCAAGCTTGCCTGAGCAAGTGCTTTAGAGCCATCTCACTGGCCCTAGGTGATTAAAATATAAATTCCAGGCCACTGACCCTAGACTTTATAACTCTGTGTGTCTGCTGTGGGCTCTCAGAATTTGTATTTTTAAATAGGATCCCCAGATTCATGCTATGCTAGGCTCATATTTCATGTACAAAATGACTATTGTCACTTCCATTTGTTGATTTTCATCAGACATCAGTTACACTTGAGTGCAAGCTGATAACTGCAAGCATTTTGAAATGTGCTGCAGATTTTGTACAGATTCAGATTTACTCTGGAACTGATGAGTTCCTCATAGGCTTATACATGGTATAAATGAACGAATATAAATGGAATATATATTGGAATATAAAGGACATAAATGAAACATTTCATACACGCCAAGAGAGCATTGTAGCTGACAACGTGCAGTCTACTACAGAGGACTTAAAGTGGTTGTCTTGTCTATTTTGTTATTATATCTCTGACTGTATAAAATCTCCTTCCCTCCCTCCCTCCCTCCCTCCCTCCCTCC